>JABSTQ010007902.1:0-59211 GCA_013358835.2 Ixodes persulcatus
TTCACTACTTGATGCAATTATTTTTTGCGGGAGCGCACAGCTTTCTCTGCACGAACTGCCTGGACCCGTGGAAGATGCCTCTCTACAAGACAACAAACTCCACTCATTACAAGAATTATAATTACGCCTCATAGTTCATCGTTAGTTCCCACTAGGTGCTCTTCACTGCCACCAGGAAACTATTCTATCGCGCCCACAGTTAACTTATTGACAAAAAAAGGTTTGCTGGTTCCCCATGGCCTCGCCGATATTGGTCTCTTGCCAACGTTTATCTTCGTAATTAACGTTACGTCAGAGGCTGTACTGATCCCGGAGCAGACCGTTCTGGCCACCATCACATTAGCGACTGATATTAATACAGTTTCCCTCGACGACCCGCTCAATATTCACACCAACGCACTCTCAACAGACTACACCAAGGAAAATGATGCATCCGGGCGGCTTTCCTCCACCATCGATAGGAATCTTACCGGTCTTCAAAGGCAAAAAATGATAACTCTCCTAGACTTGTACAAAAACGTTTTCGACTTACATGAAACACCTTTGGGCGCCGCTTCAACCGGTCAACATTCCATCGACACGCAAGGCCAAGCTCCTATTCGTCAACGACCCTACAGGTTTTCAATGAAAGAAAGGCAACTCATAGAACAACAAGTCGCAGAGATGCTACAACGAGGAGTAATCAGAGAGTCTTCAAGTCCTTGGTCCTCTCCTGTTGTCCTAGTAAAGAAGAAAGACGGCAGCATTCGCTTCTGTGTAGATTACAGACGACTCAACAACATAACCACCAAAGATGTATATCCATTGCCACGCATCGACGATGCCCTCGACTGCCTTCAGGGCGCTGAATTTTTTACCTCCCTGGATTTACAATCAGGATATTGGCAAGTCCCAATGAAAGAAACCGATAAACCTAAAACGGCCTTTACAACACCAGACGGTCTCTATGAATTTAACGTGATGCCTTTTGGACTTTGTAATGCTCCGGCCACGTTTAAAAGGTTAATGGATACTGTTCTCCGAGGTCTGAAGTGGCAAATCTGCCTTTGTTATCTAGACGACATTGTCATTTTTGCACCGACGTTTGAAAAACATCTCGAACGTGTGGCCACTGTTCTATCGTGTATTGCAAACGCCAATTTGAAACTGAACACCAAGAAGTGCCATTTTGCGACAAAAGAAATCCGAGTTCTCGGACATGTAGTATTGAAGGAAGGTGTCCGACCTGATCCTGACAAAATTCGAGCAGTCGCAGAATTTCCCATCCCAACTACGGTTAAACAACTTCGCAGCTTTCTGGGTTTTTGCTCCTATTTTCGCCGATTTGTCCAAGGATTCGCAACGATCGCCGCCCCCTTACACGCCTTACATGATAGAACCAAGCCTTTTCATTGGTCTCCAGAATGCCAGTCTGCCTTCAATCAGCTAACTGCTCTCCTGACGGGCGATCCGATTTTATGCCACTTTGACCCCTCACTTCCCACAGAGATCCATACAGACGCCAGCGGGTATGGACTAGGCGCAGTCCTAATACAACGCGAACCACCCCGACCCGAGAGAGTTGTGGCATACGCCAGTCGCACCCTGTCAAAGTGTGAACGTAATTACTCTACAACCGAAAAAGAATGCTTGGCGATTATCTGGGCTATTTCTAAGTTTCGACCATACCTGTACGGACGCCATTTTAGTGTCATCACAGATCACCACGCTCTCTGTTGGTTAACGTCGTTAAAAGACGTCTCGGGGCGTTTGGGACGTTGGGCACTTCGCCTCCAAGAGTACAACTTCTCCGTCACTTATAGGTCCGGACGCAAGCATCAAGATGCTGACGGCCTCTCACGTTGCCCTCTGCCAACGATTGCTCCTGACGGGGACGAAGATCCGATTACACTCGCTGCTCTCTCTCTGGATGCTGTGGCACAAAACCAGCTCCAAGACCCCTACACCCAGACCCTGGTGCAACATATTACAGGCCTTGCTATCTCCAACAACCGCAAGTTCTGCAAACGAGCACGGCATTTTTCTGTCCGAGACGGCCTCTTGTTTCATCGTAACTATTCAGCAGACGGTCAGCGATGGTTGTTAGTAGTGCCACGGCAGCTTCGCTCCGAGCTGCTACAGTGCCTCCATAACGATCCAACGTCGGGACATCTCGGGGTCTTGAAGACTTATAATCGTTTACGTGGCCGATATTACTGGCCCGGCATGTGTCGCTTTGTGCAAAAATATGTCAGCTCCTGCTTATTGTGCCAACAACGAAAAAAAACACCTCAGAGTCCGCCGGGTTTGCTCCAACCCATACCTTGTCCCGACAAGCCATTCGAACGAGTCGGAATCGATCTGTATGGCCCTCTACCAAAATCATCTGAGGGAAACCGTTGGGTGGTCGTCGCAATTGACCATCTGACGCGATACGCCGAGACTGCTGCCCTGCCCACCGCAGGTTCTCATGAAGTTGCAAGCTTCCTCTTAAACAATATTATACTGCGTCACGGCTCGCCTCAAGAACTACTCAGTGATCGAGGAACAGTTTTTTTTATCACAACTCGTTGAAGACATTTTGAGAGAATGCAATGTTATTCATCTTTGCACGTCTTCTTATCACCCCCAAACAAATGGACTTACGGAGCGTCTTAATTGTACCCTTTCTGAGATGCTTTCGATGTATGTCTCTCAGGATCAAGATAACTGGGATCGAATTCTCCCATACATTACTTTCGCTTATAACACCGCTACTCAAGCTACGACAGGCTTCTCACCTTTCATGCTCACGTATAACCGCGAAGTATCATGTACGCTCGATACTATCTTACCTTATCGGCCAGATATCACGGAGCACATAACCTTTGATGAAGCAATCAGCCGAGCTGAAGAATGTCGTCAGTTAGCCCGTGTTCGCACATCTGAGCACCAGCACGTCGAAAAGAGTCGTTACGACGCCCGTCACCGCTCTGTCACCTACAACGATGGTGATTTAGTGTGGATCTGGATGCCCATTAAGAAGCCTGGACTATCTTCAAAGCTTCTTCGAAGATATCATGGGCCATACAAAGTGCTGACAGCTACCTCACCGGTCAACTACCGCGTCGAACCCGTTCCTCTCCCCACCGATCGCCGCCGTCACCATCAAGAGACCGTTCATGTGTCACGAATGAAACCGTATGTACCGCCCGACCCGACCGCCCCCTCTACAACTACTGCTGCCAGAATGGCAGCCCCCTAAGCGCGGGGCAAATGTAGTGAAGAAGACGACAAGCCTGGAGACCAAAAAAGAAGGACGACGATCGCGCGCGTCATATTTATAAAATCTGACCCGTATCAGTGCCATCAGTTACACCACCTTTCTTGTCTCGCTATTCTTCTTCGCTTCAATACTTTCTTTATTTATTTTCCCCAAATTCGTCAAAATATATTGGAAGTAAAGCTCTTGATACTAAGGATGCACACAAAAACGAGTTCGATAAATATGCTTTATTGGTGTCAATGTGAGAAATCAGGAAAACCGCCTTGACATGAGCATTCTAGGACACGTTATCTTTTTCGGTTTCGGTTTGAGATGAAGGAAGCAGGTCGCGACTTTCCCCAAACGGAGTTCCGAAGCGATTCGATAAATTGGTGTCGCTAGAACAGCATCGCTAATCCACCGTTCGCTCAAACGAACACAGCCATTCGCTAAAGTGTCGTTCGATGAAACATTATGGGCGGGGCTTCGTTCGCTAAAACGTCGTTCGATCAAGTTAATGCCTCCACGGTCGTACCCAACTCACCGTTAATCACGGCACGTGGAAGTGTGTTAAAACTTTCAGATATATAGTTTCTACTATTTTGATGAAGCGAATAGAAAAGTACCTGTAAAAAGTAACTTCACTCAGTTACAAGTTATTAGAAAATGTACCTAAGATACAGATACAGATATCGAGAAATTAAAGTACCTAGGTTTGGACCTCAGGTACAGCAAAAGTACCTAGATACTGATTTCCAGTTACTTGTACCTAGGTACTTTACAACCCTGCCCGGCGCGACCGGCGGCGTTCGACGCCGCCTGACCGCCTCGACGCCAAAATGGAGCATGCCGTATTCCGCGCCGGCCGCGCCAGCGACGCCGGACCAGGATGCATCACGCGCTGGCTCCCGGCAGCCCTCGCGCGGGAAGCGCGGCGAATACAAGCAATAGCAGACGACGGGAGCACCCCTCCGTGTGGCGTCATGTTTGAAGAATCGGACTCGGTCGTCGAGAAGCTGATCGAGGGAATTCGTCCTCACCCGTGTGTCTACGACACGAGGAAGCTTGAGTACCGTAGACCGTGCGCTCGTCAAATATGTACCGTATGTACATTGACCGCCTATGCTTGCGGCGCAGGCGGTGCTCCAACAGTGCAAGCGCGAGTTTTCGTCGTGCAAGGTACGTCCACGCCATCGCTCGAACTTGGCGCTCAAGAAGCGCGAGAATTTTCGTCTGCTATTCGAAACGAAAAGAAACCGGAAGTGGCGCACTCTAGCAGGAAACGTGCCCTCGTAGTCAGATTCTGCGCATGCGCCTGCGCTGGCGGCCCACCTACGCGCGCCGCGGGAGCCGCCAGGGACGCCGGCTGACGTGACGTAGCCGACTTCGGCCAGCATTCGCTTGCGCGCACGTTACGTCGGAGTATAACAGAGCCTTTAGGCGTTTCTTTTGTAACGGGTCAGTTGGCACCTCTGCCACTTCCACTTCCGTTGTCCCTTCCGTCCGAGACTGGAGTTGGGTCCGTTCCACACATGCCTGAGATGATGACACCTACACTGAGATGATGATAGTGATCAGAGTTTCCAAACTGAATTTAGAAAAGGCCGTCCTATAAACACAATTTATTTAAAAACACGAAACCTTTCTGCCTACTCGTCGCCCTCGTCTCTGCACGTCGGTGCCTACGACGTTGGCATCGATGTCGACTTCTCCTGAGCCCTCATTCCCTACACCGGGGACCGGTTCCTGTATCCCGTACCCCCGCCCCCGAGCCCCTCGTGACGACCCGTGTGTCTCGCTTTGCGCCTCCTGGGAAATCTTCCCCTTCGACGTCGGGAATTCAAAAGGACGCGGTTCACGCACTTATCGGTCAAACAGTCGGCAACCTTTTTGTTGTGTGTGTGTGTTTCTTATAATATTTGTTCTCGTGTCTGAGATTTTTGTTGACTTTTCTCGATACTTCGAGTTCGCATCGGTTTCTTCCAATTCAGTGGCTCCGCTTATGTTTACTGACGGGCCGATGGGTATCTGAGATTGACTCGGGTGAACTTTGGTTTTGGAATGGCTATTGCCAATTTTTTTGTTTTCCTTGCTTTTTTTTTAAATCTACTTTCCCACTATTTTTTTACTGCATTTGGGAGAAAGAGAAGTGTCGAATTCAGAGTTTGGAGCGCCTCTCGTTGTGTCGTTAGCGCGTTAAGCCGGCTTAGATATCCAGGCCCCTCAAAAACGCTGTGTCACTACGCTTTTCTTGCTCAACAACAGATAAACAACACAGAATATTGCAATAAATATAATAAAACTGTAACTACTTTTTTGATTGTGCCCACAAACAGCAAAAAGCCTCATGCGTAGTGTACTGACTCTGAACGTTGTCAAATAAAACTGAATATTAGTACAGAAATATAAAAATGCAAATAAAATAAAATAAAACTAGAAAACGAAACAGAAACTTCTGCAAGGTTTCCCATTAATGCCCGTTCACACTCTTGCAACCGAGTACGACCGAGAGAGACGAGATTTGGTAAAACTTCTTAAAATGTCTTAGGACGGGAGAACACACTGGCACTCTGGCGCCATCTATGCGGTGACCCTGGAACTGCATTTCACAAGAGCGAAGTTTTTGCGAGATTTCCGAGGTCAATTGTGCGTTATACCTATAAGAAAGGCTCGTTTATAACGTTGACAAAAGTTTTTCGAGCCAAGGAACAAAGGTTAATGCAGGAGAGAAATAGAAAACATGGCGGACCGCCAAGTTTACACTGCTACACAATAGATGGCGCCAGTGTGTCCTCTCGTTGTAAGAGGTTCCAAGGAACCCAGTTTTAAAAGGTCGCAAGAGTATGAATGAGCCTTTATAGCCATTATAAATACAGGACCGTGTTTCACGAGAACTGGACAAATTCGATATTGCGAAAACTACTCGTCGCAACGAAAAAAGGCTTGTGTCGTATTGGTCCTGGGCCAGGAGCCTATTTAGGAAAATTATTAAAGTCCGGGATAATTAGATTGTTAATTATGTTTGTGTAATTAACTTTTTTAATATTGTGTTTGAGGCAGGCTTGTACAAGATACTCACTAAAAGTACTTAAGTTAAGTTACTGAGTACCACGAAAAATAGTAACTGAGCAGAGTACTAAATACTCAAATTCGTAAAGTAATTGAGTAAAGTACAAAATACTCTCAAAAAGTAACTCGTTACTTTCACGATACTCTCAAGTTACAATTTTCTCTGCAAATCATTTTTAAGCACAACCGAGGTCAGAAACAATTCTTCCTCCCAGCTACTACGGAATCTCCTGGAAATCTCTTAGCAAGACTTTGGCTGCTACTCAGGCTTCGAGGTCCCAAGTAACTGCGAATGAAACAAAAATAAAACGTCATTCAATCAACCTTTATTCACTTGCGAAAATGAAAATCAAAACGCCATTACCAAAAAGCTTTGTTCCCTCGCAGGAACAGCTGCTTTTCGAAATTCGTGTCCGATGGTCTGCCCCTGTGTTTTTAAAACACATGTCCGCCGATGCTGAATAGCCGTTCGACAGACGCGCTCGAAGGCACCACGACGTTGTTCCGAAGAAAGAGTTCGTGAAGAGTGGGGTACTTGATCATCTAAGCCACTTCTTTGTTTCTGTCGTCAGACCGCAGGTATGATGACAACTCCTGTCCACCATCACTTTAAGAGCCCGTAGCAACCGACACTTCAAAATAAAAAAAAAAAAATCATCATGCTCCGCTGAAGATCGCGGTTCCTCGGTTGTAAGGGTAGACGACTGTGGCTCGGCCACTGCCTCCCGTTGACCGTCCGGCACCCACTGCAGCCTGCTGCAGCTTGCTCCACTGCTGACAAGCAGGGTCTTTTCTTTCATCGCGCTGCCAAGCCTGTAGAGAACGAAGTATTTCAAAAGAGTTATTATCATTTTCTGGCCACTATAATGTGTAAAAGCAAAAATGTACAGATAATAAAACGGAACTTTACCTTTTCTCAAGGCCAGCAATCACAGCAAGTCTAAGCGGCTCACAGAGTTGGATTGCAGATAAGGACGCGAGCTTGCGCGTCAGCGCTGTGATGGTGGGGAGCAAATATTCAAGAAACATATTCTTGTCAGCCTGGATGATATCCAGGGCCTTTGCAAGTGGCTTCATAACCTGAAAGGAAAGAGTGGTGTGTAAACCAGAATATATAAAAAAAAAACTATTCGTGCTGCCAACAGAACCAAATGCACAGTGCCTCCCACCTCGCAGTATTCCTTGACGAACTGCACATCTCCGGTGCGCCGCGTGACTGGAAGTTTTTGTCTCTGGCAATATTCTTCCAAGCTGTCAAATTTGTCTTCTAGCAGTTCGTTAATGCACAGCATGGCGTTAAATTGAGAGTTCCACCGTGGGGCGTTTGGGACAACCAGGTACCTAAACAGCCGAAAATCGTGTATAATTATGTTCACCAGTAAATAGAAAAGAAAAAAAAATCCGGAACTAAGTGCCGTGATGAATCGGCAGAGCAATATATTTTTTGTTAAAAATTACCTTCCCCACAAGTCGTGAATCTCGTCCGCTGCGAGAGTTGACTGATTCTGTCGTGCCCACAGAGCCTGGCACTTGCCGAACATCGACTTGCTGAGCGACAAGTACGTTGCGTCGTTCTCAGCCCTTCTCGCGTCAGTGGTGGCTACCAGATTTAAAGTGTGAGCTGCGCATCTTTGGTGAGGAGGAAGACGGAACGGCTCTCCATCTTCGAGCACAGAGGATAAATCAACCGGCTGCGTATCCTCGCAATCGATGTCCTTCTCGCCAAAGATCCTAAACGAAGCGTATCATGCCCCAAGTTAGAAGCGTCGCTCATGAGATATCTAACATAACGTTTTCGCATGCATTTAAAAAGCGGTCAACGTCGTTGAGGACACTAACCGGAAGGCCTTTACGAAGTTTGAGCCGTTATCTGTCACGACTCTGGTAACCTTGTTCTGAATTCTGAATTCCAGAAAGACGTTCTCAAGCTCCTCGGCTATCGTACTGTACGTTATACTGCCTCTCACGCGGCGACAGCACAAAGCTGCAACCTTCCGCTCCAACGTTTCGGCGTCCAACCACAGCGCGATTACTCCCAGGAAGGCACTAGGGAAATACATGTTTTGTCATAAATGTATTTATGCTACAAAAGCAGCAGCATAACTTTTACCGATTGGAAGGCTTCCAGAAATCTGCAGTGGCTGCCACGATCTTTGCTTTGCTGAACTCTTTTAGCAGCCTTTCCTTCTGCCCTTCTGCCCTTCTGCTTCGGAATTTCTGTTGCTCTTGGGCATGGCCACAAACAAATTGTGAGAAAACGTGCTTTGACGTTTTGCCCAGTTGAAGACACGGCACGCGTCCCCTCGGCTTGAGGAGGCGACACCTGCTTCTCCGTGTCACCTCTTTCAGCAGAAGCACGGAAGTGCACTAAATTACCTGGCACGAAATGTATCTGCAAAGGCAGGGCGCCTAGCCCAAATAACTGGAGTTCAATATTTTCCAAGCTTCCCGCCTCTAAAGAAAATAAAAAAAAAACAGAAATTAACTTTAAAATGAGTACAAGTTAATTGAAAAAAGGTATTTAGGTTAGAGTACTAAATACTGACATTCGAAAGCATTTGCAAGATACCAAGTTACTCAGAAAAGTATTTAAGAAGCAGTAACTTGAGTAGAGTATTTAAGTTACGTGCAAGTCAGGTTTAAGGGCATAGTTTCAATTAGAAAATTGCTCAGCATTATCGAAAAACACTAAATCAACAAATTGCAGAACGATAGAAGGCACGCGCAGCATTTTACTGCTTTCTGAAAAACCGCACAAATGCGACGGATTTTTAAGTTTCGGTTTGCAATCGGAGCGCATCTCGGCCCCGACGGCACCGCACCCCGTGGAGAAATAGTGCAAGCAACCTCTGTTGCGCTGTCCTCGCGCAACGCAGCAGAGGCTGGTTGCACTATTTCTCCACGGGGCGCGGTGCCGTCGGGGGCTAGATGCGCTCGATTGCACACCGAAATTTAAAAACCCGCCGAATTTGTGCGATTTTTCAGGAAGCAGTAAAATGCTGCGCGTGCCTTCTATTGTTCTGCAATTCGTTGATTTAGTGTTTTTTTTTGATGATGCTAAGCAATTTTCTAATTGAAACTATGTCCTAAACACAATATTAAAGAAGTTAATTACGCAAAAATAATTAACAATCTAATTATCTTGGACTTTAATAATTTTTCTAATAGGGCCCCTGGCCCTAGACCAAAACGACACAAGTCTTTTTTGTTACGACACGTAGTTCTCGCAATATCGATTTTGTCCACCTTTCGTAAAACAATCTGTATATTGTTACGCGCGTCGGCGAGCGAGCGCTTGCGTGGCCGAGTGGTTATCCGCGCTTGACTTTCGTTCGGAGGCAAAGGGTCCGACTCCTGGGAGTTCCGCGTATTTTATTTATTCTTTCAGTTTAATTCTCTGGTGGAGTCGAGAACATTGTTGTTTATTCTAGGCCTGAATGTTCTACGCGTCGAACCTTCTACGCCGATTATTCCAGAAGCCCACGCGATTATTCCAGAAGCCAGCGGAAGCCCCAAGCGTGGCGAGCCAAAGTCAGTCTCGCCCCAGCGTACGATTCTGCTGTTCCGCCGACTTCGACGCCCCCGACGCTCTGCCTTCTGTTTCCTTTTTTTTTATTTTTGGGCACAAGTTCGCCCCAATAAACGTTTGGTTTACTTCAGTTTTCGTCGCCTCATCACTTGTCATTTGTGAAATTTTGGTGGAGGTGCGGGGTAGTGCATTCTATGGCCGTTGAGCGTACCCCTCCGAAGACATCCCGGCCAAGCGACGTGCTCAGCCCCGGAAGACTACCCTCCGCCGAAGACGCAGAAGCCCGAAGAAGCCGTCGTACCAGAGGTTAGTCCCCCAAACTTAGTCTCTTGCCCTAGAAACGGAAGAACAAGATCCCGACCATGACCACACCGCCCGTCGTAGTCCTGCCCGTCGCTCCGCGGACACCTGCTCCCTTCCTCGGCGAGATCTACGAGGACGTCAAGGACTGGGTCAACCAGTACGAACGCGTGGCTCGCTAACCCGGGTGGAGTGACGAACAGTGCCTGCAAAACCTGTATTTCTCACTCGAAGGAACTGCAAGGTGCTGATTCGGAAACCATGGCGCTTCGTTGACCTCGTGGGACATTTGCAAGAACGAGCTCACGCAAACATTTGCCAGTCAACACCGAAAGGAGAGGGCCGAAGACCTGCTGCAATCGAGGACCCAGGGCCCCAATGAAAGCGTCACAAGCTTTGTGGAAGACGTGCCTTGCCTGAGCTCCCGCGCCGTCTCTCGGGCCACAAATGAAAAGAAACTGCGCATTTTGATGCGTTTCGTAAAGGACGAGATCTTTGGTGAACTCGTGCGCTACCCACCGACGACCGTTCAAGGATTTGTCACGGTGGCGACGAACGTCGACCGTGCTCTGCAAGCCCGAGCCAGCCACTACCAAAGGCTACCCGGCGTCAGTGCGGTTCCGCAGTCCCCTTGCGACCTTGCCCACGGTAAGGTCGCAAGACCTTGCCCACGGTAAGGTCGCACTCGAGAACATATTCGCGACGTCGTCCGGGAATCTCCATTGCCGAGCTTCGGGACGAGGTTAAGCGAGCGTTCCTTCCGGATGCCCCTGTCACCGTGGCCGCAGCCGATGAGCCGACGCTGACCTACGCCGCAGTGGCCCGACGACCGCCGCCAACTGCTTGACATTTCACGGTGGCACCACGATGAGACTCCCCAACGCAGGCGTACGCCCGACGCAACGAGGAAGGACGTCAGTACGACCGCCGACACCAGCCGGCGCCAAGGAAAACCGACGTGTGGAGGACAACGGATCAACGACCCATCTGCTACCACTGCGGGGAGGCCGAACATATCTACCGCCGTTGTCCCTACCGGCAAATGGGACTGCGTGGGTTCCACCCGAACGACCCACGCCCGAGGTACGGCGAACGCCCTCGCGACATCGAGGAGTACCTTCGACGCTCGCCCACCTCAGCACTGTCTCTCCGTTGTGAATCCCGCTCCCCACCGCCACGACGTTCAGCATCTCCAGCGCCATGACCCCCCGACAGAGCCTGTCTCCGCTGTGTCGCCGGGAAAACTAAGTTCGGCAACGCCTGGAAGTGGCGTTGCCGAAGACGACCGAAGTAAAGAGCCTCTAAGAACGCCCGAGCGCTCCATTCTCTCGACGCCACGCATCGCAACGACGCCCCTGCAACGGTGCCCAACAACCTAAACGTTATAATTATAATGCAATTAAATGCAAGGTGCAAGCGAGCTGGACAAGAATGACGAAAATAATCCCTGGAGAAGGAGAACAAGAGGGACAAAGGACGAACACAAATCTCCAAACACAGCTAGGTGACTGGTGAGCGACCGAAAAAATCCGCCTGGTTCGGGTATCGAACCCGGGACCTCTCCATTACTATTGGAGCGCCCTACCAACTGAGCTAACCAGGGGTTAGACGTCAGTAGAGCAAACGGGTTTTATCAGCTGCCACCAGTCTAACACCAACAAGGGTGAAGCTTGCAATTTAACGTTATAATTATAATGCAATGAAATTCAATTAAATGCAATTTTCGTCATTCTTGTCCAGCTCGCTTGCACCTTGCATTTAATTGCATTATAATTATAACGTTAAATTGCAAGCTTCACCCTTGTTGGTGTTAGACTGGTGGCAGCTGATAAAACCCGTTTCCTCTACTGACGTCTAACCCCTGGTTAGCTCAGTTGGTAGAGCGCTCCACCTGTAATGGAGAGGTCCCGGGTTCGATACCCGGACCAGGCGGATTTTTTCGGTCGCTCACCAGTCACCTAGCTGTGTTTGAAGATTTGTGTTTGTCCTTTGTCCCTCTTGTTCCCCTTCTCCAGGGATTATTTTCGTCAACCTAAACGTCATTGACGGCCACGACGCATCAGCACTCGTGAACACCGGAGCAGACTACTCAGTCTTGAGTGGGAGGCTCTCTTGCTGCCTTCGAAAAGTCACGACGCCGTGGGATGGACCACAAATGCGGACTGCCGGAGGACACCTCATTACACCAGTCGGAAGATGCACTGCTCGCGTCGAGATTCACGGTGAGACGTGCCCTGTGAAGTTCGTCGTTCTGCAAGACTGTGCGAGGGACATAATCCTCGGAATGGACTTTCTCTGCGAGTATGGCGCCGTCATCGACCTCGAAGCAATACAGTTGACACTGCGAAAGCCTGTTCTGCCGCCGGTGGAGACTAACACGACGTCAACCGCGATCCGAGTTATTGCCGACCATGTAAACCTGCAAAATGGACGAGAAAATGTGTTTAATCCGCTCACTACTTTCGAGACTCCACGACGCGCAGTAATTTCATCGGTGTCCGTTGCGTGGCTATCTACACTCTGTCCCCATCGTCCATGCTGGGCATAACAACGCCGTGCGACAGCATGCAATACACGAAGCCTCGTTGGCCCGAGGATGCAGTAAGCCTCGTATTACCGCATTCGCGGCTTTGTAAACGTTTTTTCACGCGAATATTTAGTTCTCAGTACACGTGCACCTAGTAAATGAATTTCCTATCAAGCAAAGTGCATTTTCGGCACATTTTCTTCCACTTAGATTGTCCACATGATCTACTTGACATACAAAGCAGATCAACAAATTGTTTCACCAACGGACAATAAAAGAATTTAAAACAAAACTATGGTTGCAAAAACATACTTGAGTTTAAAAGAAGGTTTCTTCGTTACCGTTCGAGTATCCTAGGACAATTGTTGAGGCGGATTATTACGGATTGAACACACTGTTATCAAGCCACACCGCTGTCAGCTTCACACACCGAATGAAATTCAAGCACGCGCACGACGTGAGATCACTAGCGCCATCTCTCGGCCACTTCTGTAACCTCCCGAATATAGTCAGGTTCTTTCCACCACCGAAAGATGTCATGAGAAGCACCATCAGCCTTTTTTCGTTCTGGTGGTCTATCGATATATCCCGATGGTCTCACCGGGCGACATGCATCAAAACGTTTCGATGGTCCGCCAGCCGCCGCAAGAAACGTTTTCAAGGTCTCTGAGCTTCAAACAGAAGACTTTAATTGTCCATCAGCCACCATCAGGAAATGTTTGATGGTCTATTAGGCACCATCAAGTAAGCCTGTCGGACAATGGACAGTTAATTCTGATGGTATGAGCGGGATTACTAATACTGCGTTAATTGCCGTTACGAATTTTCGGCGGACCGTCAAACGCTTTGATGGTCCATCAGGGAAGTCTGGTGGACCCATTGGAGCTCCTAATGGACCATTAAGATGCCTTTGATGGTCCATCAGATGCCATCAAGGAAGCGTGATGGACCATCAAAATCCCTTTGATGGTCTATTTGAACGGTCTGATGGACCATCAGGCGCCATCAAGGAGGTCTGGTGGGCCATCAAGGAAACCTGATGGGCCATCGGGGAAGTTTGATGGACCATCAAGGAAGGTTGATGGACCATCAGATTTTCTTGATGGTCTTTTCGATCGGGGGGGGGGGCATACTCCCCTCTCCGTACCCTCCCCTCCTCCTCAAGAGCTGCACTCTCATTCGGCGTTACAGGGGATTGTAAACGTCTTTCATTATTTTATTTCAAAATTAATTAAAGCTGAATTTCTGTTCGACCTTATTCATAGCTAGCTTGACGTTTTTCCGCTGCTGCTCCCGTAATATGTCGCATTTTTGTTAGGGACAGCCCGAAATACGGTATTTTTAAACACTGTTCATAAAATGCAGACGTTTCGGTGTAATACTTAGGAATAAACGTCCCTGTGGTTTAATCAATACAAGAAAACTATAATCCGGCAGATACACTTCTTTTTATGAACCTATTAATAAATATATTTAAGATAATTTATTTAAACACAAAGGGCAAAAAACGGGTACGAAATCACCCCATTGCGGGGTTGTCGATGTTGGGCTTACTTTTAAGAACACATCTGTTCAAGCGAATAAAAATATCTCCGTGAAGTGGTGTCTTGCATTCGACAAGAGCTTAACTCACTGGAGGTCACCTTTCTTGCACTGTTCAATTTTATTTCGCAAAGATTTGAGGAAAACGGTTATCAGATCTTTCTTGACGAGTCTGTCACTTGTCGAACACCCTAAATACGTTGTAAGGATGTGCGTGAAGAAAATAATTTATTTCCTAAGGTTATAAACATTTAACATTTTGTTAATACAGACTCTAGCAGGGCTGATAATTGAAAACGTTTCCAACTCGGCCTTAGATGAACCATAAAAACATGTTTGAAGTTTTCAGTTAAAAAAAAAAATCAAACAGGTAAGAACTCTCTTGCTTTATGCTTTTTATTGTATCTGCGTCATTAATTTTAAGGAACCTACTGGCCGGGGTAATTTTTATTTTGAATTACTTGAATCGTTTCGCCGCCAAACCTGGTCGGACGTCGAACATGATCATAAGAAGGTGTTCGCGAAAGCGTCCTGAATGTAGGCTTGAAATTACTTCTTAGTTTTCAAAGTCATCCAGTACCACTCTATTGTTGATTGTATACCATAATATACATGTTGGTATCACAAAATTAAGCAAAAACTATATAACACACCACCACAGCCGCGAGCACGCCGAAACCGAGATCGACCAAATTGAAGCCACCTGATGGTTGTGAGTGCTTCGACGCCCTCTATCCGCCGTTAAGGTAGGCTCCGCGAGAAAATTGCGAAAAACCGGCGATCGAAATGGCAAGATCTACGCGTGCTCGACTGTCCTGAAGATGAATTTATCTTTGTCCTGTCTGTTTTCGACAAGCTGGACAAAATGAAAGACGTTTACAAATCCCTGTCAGCAGAATTAGAGCGCAGCTCTTGAGGAGAAGGAGGGGAGGAGAGGGTATGCCTGTGTGACGTCACGTGTGACGTCACTCGTTACCTTTTTGACGTCCGACGTGACATTACTGGTCAACCTCGTTACGACACTCGTGACCCTTGTGACCCTCATGATGTCACTCGTGGCCCTGGTGACCCTCGTGACATCACACGGGGCGTCACGTGTGATGTTACGCGGTTACGCCGATGGCGACGGCGACGCCGCTCAACCACGAAACGGGCGCCCAAGAGCTACGCATCTTAAAAGGGAAACTCGCTCCGGGAAAAGTTCCGTCCCGGATACTTGCCCGGTCACTTGAAATGACAACGAAGCCACAACCACGACCGGCTTCGTAATGCTCAGAACGATACCATAACACGTAGCTGTGTCGCTGGGACCTACTCGTATGCCGCGACGCCTCCGTTCTCGCAGTGCGTGAGTTTACATTTCACGAAGTATACTACAAAAATAATTGGCTTAAAATAAAACCTCAACTCAAGTTCAAAGTAGGGAAATAAAGATAGATTAGAGTTTCGTCATTCTTACCCATCTCGCTTAGACGTTTGCATCTAATAGCATTTTATAGAAGTAGCTCAATTTTCACGTGGCCAAGAAAGCGGAGGAACGACCTCATAACCCTTGATTCTACAACACAGCGAGGAGCCCTCAACTGTCAGCGCTCTTTCTTCTCAGGGCTATTATCTAAGCTAGATACCATCACACATCACCAGTTTTGTGGACGTTGCTCTCAAAAAACAATCGAAAAGAAACTTGTCTCGAGTGCATTGTTGAAATGTTAGACATGGTTTGTCTTTTATTGCAACCACGTGGCGACGTGGAACAGAATCCCGGACTGACCGTCCAAGAGATGTTGGCTCAAGTTCTTGAAAATCAGGCCCAGATGACGAGGGAGCTATCTGCTATAAAAGAAAATCAAAAACATGCAAAGAATCAGGTTCAGCAGTTAAACGAAAAGTTGGCTGCCGTAGAGGCGAAAATGTCTGCTTAGGAAACGATTGCAATCCAGTTTCCCGCCCATCAGCACAAGATATCTTTACTTGAAAACCTAGTCGCAAAAATGGACGACATAATTGACGATCTTGAAAACAGAAGTCGACGCAACAACATTATCGTTTACGGCGCTCCCGAAGCAGCCGACGAGACAGCAGAATCCCTTCAGAGTCAAGTCGTGAATGGCATTTTTGGTGAAAACTCGGGGTGTCTATTACAAGTACGGAAAGATTGCACCGTATTGGTAAACGAACGGCTGATAGACCGAGGCCTGTTATAGTGAAACTTTTCAATTTTTCCGAGAAAACACTTACTTTTAAAAACTGCCGAAAACTGAAGGGCTGGTCAATATCTGTCTCTGCGGATTTTTCAGAAAGAGTACGCGGCATTCGTAAGAACTTGTGGAACAGTGCTGCCGAAAACCGTACGAGGGGTGATAAAGTAAATCTAGTTTACGATAAGATCAAAATAAACAACACGCTTTATGTCTGGTATTTTGAAAGGCAAACGTGGGTTCCAATGAATTAGCGGTTTTCAGAACCAATCAACTGACAGTCAAAGCGAAAGTCTGATGATGCCATAAAACGTATTAACCTAAATGCAAGAAGCGTCAAAAATAAAAATGTCAACTTAGAGCATGTATTGCTTTCACATAAACCCCATATAATGATTATTACAAAAAAGTGGCTATCTGATTACATATTGGATTCGGAAGTAATTCGACCCGGATATAAAATGATACGGAAAGACCGAGATACACGGGGCGGGGGCGTGGCAATAATCTTAAAGGAGGATAAACGTTTTCATCGCATGCCTGATATGGACGGGGTGGAAATCTTGTGGGTTCGTGTTAGTATTTATTCTACTTCCGTTATCTTTGGTGGTTTTTATCGCCCACCTGGTAACGACAATTCCTTTGAGGACATTAATCAGTATCTCTTAACAAACGAACACTCAAGTTAGAGGATTATCTTAGCTGGAGATTTTAATCTTCCTAATATCGAGTGTGAGAGCACGCAGTCATCCTGCAGTATCTCACAGGCGTTGATTGAGTTAACATTATTCCATAATCTCGTCAGATAGTAAACGCACCAACGAAGGTGTCAGATAGAAGGAATTCGATTCTTGACTTAGTTTTTCTTTCACAGAATTTGGTGGAAAGAGTGTAGGATGTTGATATTTTAGGAGACATTTCGGAGCATAAAATGGTATATCTTACTTTATCAGCTACAGAAATTGTTAAAAAAAACGACGAAAAAAAAAGAATACTATGACTTTTCTAGGGCAGATAATACTGGTATCATTGATTCCTTGTCTTTTTGGTTTTCTGAGTTCTCAAGCGCATCTCTCATGAAAAAACCAGATGTCCATTTCCTATGGAACCTTTTTTTAAAATGCTTGCTATTGAGTGCATTAATACATTTGTGCCGAAAAGGGAGAAGGTCTTGGATAAACAAAACCCATGAATAACCAGAGAAATTATTCAGTTGCGCCGTAGGCTTTCTAGGCTAAGAAAACAAAAGCGAGATGCGATCCTCATTCAGAACATAAATAGTGAACTGAAAGTAAAACTCATAGAAGCAAAGTATAGGTATTTTAACGTAACTTTGACTGATTTCCTCCAAGCTTCACCTGAGAAGTTTTGGCGCTTCTTGTCGCTGACGAGGCATAATGTGAACGAAGTTACTGTTAACGACCAGAGTGTTGATGACCCTCTTTCAATGGCTAGTGCCTTCAATGATTATTTCAAGTCTGTTTTTACCGCAGATGATTGGCTAGGTCATGTTTTCGAGCCGGCAGCCGAATACACTCAAAACAGAAATTCCTTACCTAATATCGTTATATTGGAAGAGCGCATCTTAAATATCCTTTTGACTATGAATGTTAAAAAGGCACTAGGCCCGGCCTGTATTCATAATGAATTTTTAAAAAGATACGCCGAGTGGTGTGCTAAATACTTGGTTGTAATATTCCGATGTTCATTAAGTACCGGCACAATCTCTGCGAGCTGGAAAGTTGCCAAATTAATACCGGTACCTAAATTGGGTGACTCTAAACTTATTTCCAATTATCGACCTGTTTCTCTTCTGAGCACGTATAGCAAAAATCTAGAACATGTGGTGTTCAAGCACGTATCCTCCTACATCGAGTCTAATCATTTTTTTACCAGCATTCAGCATGGATTTCGCAAGAAAGTGTCCACAATTACGCAACTAGTTGAAGTTGTTCACGAGTTCGCCTCAGTAATTAACAAACGGGGACAGATAGACGTAATTTATTTAGACTTTTCGAAAGCTTTCGATCGCGTATCCCACATAAGGCTGTTAAACATGCTGAGCTCAATTTTAAACAAGGATCAAATATTAAACTGGAACCAAGATAATCTGTCTCAACGGCGACAATATGTGCAGTTGAACACCGCACGCTCTTCATTTGTTAATGTCTCTTCGGGTGTCCACAGGGATCAGTGCTTGCGCCATTATTGTTTTTAATATTCATTAATGATATTCAGACCGGAGTTCCTGCCAAGTTGCGACGGTTTGCAGACGATTGTATTCTTTTTCATGAAATTAAGAGTTTCAATGACTATGAAATACTCCTTTTTCTTTAGAAAAAATTCATATGTGGTGCAAAGATTGGCAAATGTCACTTAATCTTACTAAAACAGTGTGCATGTCTGTCACTCGAAAAAAGAATTCAATTTACTTTAACTATGCTGTCGGCAGTCATAATCTACCTAGAGTGTCCTCTTATAAGTACATCGGTGTCACCTTAATGTCCGACTTGAGTTGGAATATGCATATTGGCAAAATTATTGCAAGGGCGATAAATAAATTTGGATTTTTCCGCAGGAATTTTAAACATGGATCAAGTGATACTAAGTTGTTGTTGTATAAAACATTTATTAGGCCCATTCTAGAGTACGCGAGCAGTGTCTGTGACCCGCACACGATTTGTAACATAGCTAATTTAGAAAGGGTTTAAAGATTTGCAGTGCGATTTGTTTTTAATATGTATTCTTCTTACGTGTCCCCCACAGACTCGTGTGCTAGAGCAGGACTCCAAACGTTACAGAAAGAAGAAAAAAAACCGTCTGAAATTGCTTTATTTAATTGTTAGCAATGAGCTGGGAAAAAAAATCAATACATTGCATTTTTTTGCCCTAGAGTATTTTGATATTCACTTCAAAAGACACTTAAGCCATATAATTATAAAAATGATTCATTTAAATATTCCTCCTTTCCTAGAACAGTAATTGACTGGAACAACCTGCCACTCAATGTCGTTATTGCAGCCACCTCTTCTCACTTTTGCGACGTTTTGTGTAAATGAGTGCACCATGAGATATTTCTATTTATGTGTTTTCTACTCCTGCTACGACCTCGAAAGAGGTTAGCAGTATAAATAAGCAAACAACAACGAGCAAACAACAATTATTCTTCGTTTAAAATGTAAAATTAGCTAGATTATAGCAGAAATACAAGTAACTGGCTCTGGCTTGAAAAGTTATTGTTACTTTTCCTATTACTTCTGATCTTCAAAACAACAGCATTTGGGCCAGCCTAAAAACGGATCTTTCATACTGCCCTTTTGGGATTAGAATCACAGAACTCTGAACTACTTATTTTCTTAATCATCCAATTTCGTTAAACAATCCTTCCGCCTGAGACTTGGTTCGAGGATTCCTTGCTTGGAAACTTTTACAAATATTGGGTTCTATTACGAAGGGGAAGGAAACTTAGTAACGGTTGCAGGTACTTTTAGCGCTTCCGAAAATAATCAGATCACTCGTGCGATTGCTTATACTCAGTGTCAATAGTTGTGTGCAGTGCAGGTGAAGGCCACGCCAGGCGAAGAGAGAAAGGGAGAGTACTAGGAAGACTGGACGGGAGAGGAAGGCAATGGAGGGCGAGGGGAAAAAGGGAGATCACTAGGAACGTTAAGGCCTTGTCACACTGAGGCAACACGACGGCAACAACGACACAACACGTTGTCCAACAGTCGCGCAACTTGTTGCTTGCTCCCAGTATTGTCTGCTAAACCTGTCACGTCGCAAAAAAGACACCACAACATGGACGACAACTAAAATGTTGCCTCGCTATGACAGCTGTCGGAAACAAAAACAGCAGCAACTTGTGTTGGACAACGTGTGTTGCCCTGATTGCTAACTGAGCGAATTTTGGGCCGGCAACACTACAACACAGGTAGCTTCGATCGCAGAGCTAGTTCCCTATCAGTAACCTCTTACTCATATAAAGGCTTCAAAAACGTCATTTAACATTAATTAAGACTGGCGCGCAGCTAAAATATTTTGATGAATGCTTTTACTGCGTATTTACGGGAAGCGATTGTCGAAATGGTCACAGCTACAGTGTGACCGTTCAGACTGGTGTTGAAATTGGAACCGCCGAGAGACCACCTCACATTACTGCTTGTGAAAATAATTATGAAACGCCTACTCACCCAATGATAAAATATAATAGGAATCATCAAGGCAAGCGAAGATTAAAGAATTAAAGCATTAAAAAAACACTTTGATCATAATTTTGGATCCTTGGAACTTGAAAATAGCCCCTTCCAGACGCCTGATTTGTTTTAAAAAATACCCAAGAACGTTCTGGGGAATGAAGTGATCGCATACCAGGGGGTAGGTGAATGCACAGCATTCAAAATATTTATTCCACCGATTGTTATGAATGCCTATCGTGTCAGTGTCGCAGTTGTTAGGCACTGCCAGTTCAGCTTAACGCCACACTAAAAAAGACTTTCAGGGGTACGGCCGGTCCTAACTCAATTTTACTGTAGAAGTAGGAATTGCATAAAAGAAAGAACCGGATGGAAACACTCCACATTGTGGCGTAAATCCCAAACATATATCACCAATCTCACTTTGCTCGGTTAGGGCTATTTGCTTTCTGATCGAATGAAGAACATTTTGATGAAATAAAGGGTGGAAAGTAATCCCCGTGTCAAGTTTTTTTTAATCACAGTCACTGGTTGATGTCGTCCCGTAGTAATTTGCGGCCCTCCGAACGCACTAGCACTTTGTAAAGTCACATTTCCAGCGACTCCGCACCGCAAGCAAACGAAGGTAAACATTCAATATAACGGAGTGTTATCCGTGTTGTCCCCGCCGTCAACGCGATATGACAGGGTGTTGGGACAACAAATCGGGAAACACGGTTTCCGGGTGGCAGCTACATGTTGCCCGACTGTTGTTCTTGCCGCGATGTTAGAGGGCAGCCGGCAACACGATTTCCACGTTCTGTCTGATCGAGTTGTCCAATTGTTGCCTCAGTGAGACAGGGCCTATAGGGAGGAGAGGAGGTTTCTCTCGTCCTGCCCAGCCTTCATATTGCTTGCCCTTTCTCCCCTCCCTTGGCGTTGCCTTCGCCTGTACATACTCTATGCAGCTAGTGACACGGAGTAGAGTAATTATTTATTCAAATTATTTCCAAATGACTCCAAAAGGTAGTCGAGTACAAGGAATTTTAAGCTTGAAAGGAGTACCGTACCGGTCTGCACATTCACAACTTGGCTATAAACCATCCATGAGTGTTTCTTAATGATGAAAGGGAGCTTGCTTTGTTAGAACAGCTCCTCCAAACGACGGCGGAGCTCAAGTACACCGCAACTCTCAGTTCTGGATCGATGTTCGAACGCGACCTGTTCTTTGCTTTCATCGACGTTGAAGCAGTGAAGCCGTGCACTAATGTTTTCATGTTCCCAAGCCGCTTCGGATCGCCCCATTGAACCTACCGCGACCTCCTTTTGGGTCGCGACTCATTGTTTGGAAAACAGTGGCGTAAGCCGCACAAGCTGCAACCCTAAACATAGAACTTCCTAACCCAGCACAGGTTCCGAACCGGAAGCACGCCGTCTGGCGCTGCTGCATAAAATATGGCAGCAACACGGCGCTGCCACCGATCAAATAGAAAAAGAGAAATACATAACAATCATTACTTGTTCTACACAAAACAAAACCTCATCAAAGGGCACGGAAGCCTGCGAATATTGTCAAAACAGGAGCAATGCATAAAGAAAAAATCTAAAAGAAAAATAAATACTTTTTTAACGATTTTATGTATACAGCTTAAAAGTTCTAGCTCATTATCTCTCGCCGCTTTTCGGGTCGGAATAACGCCGTCAGGTACGATACTATCATTTTTCTGCACCTAGATGTACTCTCATTAAAGCGACCATCTAGAAATAAACGTGGCAACGCTCACTTAGTTCTATAAGCACCATTCATTTTCTAATTGGCACCTAAGTGGATAGTGCTGAAAGCCAAAAAACAAACACCCAGTGTCAACAACGAGAGCAGCTAGTGGAACTGTGGTAGGCAAAAAAAAAAGTGAACCAATCTACTCAAGATTTTAAGTTCCTGGTACGAGGCTAGACGGAGCGCTCTGATGTATAAGGCAAAAATTTAGTTCCATCAAATAAGCGTCATGGGAAGTGTCACCCGCGAAATTCTGGGCCGACTCACATCACAGTGAAAAGGTGTTCTTAGACACGAACACTAAACTCTTATTTTAAGTATCATCACACGTTGTAAATATGGGTGGCAGTCGAAAGACGCGATAGTTCCTCTCTGGAAGTCATGTCAGCTCTGAAACGTTTTATCCAATCCACCCGGAGTGTTTTAAAGCCAGTGGTGTTTTTTCTGGTGACCGTAATCACAGGAGCTTCACTGCCAAGAGGAGTAAGCGCAAGCAAGCCGCATGAAGAGTTGACCTTCAAATCCTTCATTTATTCTGAATTATTTGACCAGTTCCTTTCAACATTCAACCCAGAAAACAAGCCCCTGGACATATTTGTGCTGCCGCAGTGCCTCGTACAAAACGCGACGATATTCACGACGTTTTTTAAACCTTTGTTATATACAGTGACACTCTGGACTGACGCAAGAGTTCTAGATTACTCATGCTTTGGTGAATTTTGCCGCGCCTTTGGAGAAAGTTATGTCAAGATCTTATGTTTTGTGTGTTACTATTTTCTTTTGAAAGATCTATTCTCTATCACAATGAACAATTATTACATGACAGTGCTTATATTTGCTGAAGAAGTGACGTTGAAACCCAGTTTGCGTGGTTCATACCGGAAAGTTCCGCGTATGCCGGAATTTCATAAAGCCAGTGGACATTTTCAAATAACGCTGTCTAATGGCAGTGCACACATTCAAGACGAGTTCCGGGTTCAGCCCTTGAAAACCATGCTCAACGATATAAAAAATCTAACTCTTCGCAGCAAAGCCAGGTTGTGTCGTACTCGCTCTGGAAGAACTTGCTCAAAATGTGACAAATATGAACGCGTAACTCTCCCGAAGCAGCTGCCTCTTAATGGAAGTAAAATATTTGTATTTTGTGAGAGAGAATATTATGTGGAGCACCCAGCTATCGACGTTACAATTGAACTATTGAAACATCGCTTATCTCAGGTCCAACTCATCAATTTTGATTTTACATTCCGTAAGAGAATATCGGGTTCCCTAATAGCGCTTTCCAAGGAACCCACAAATCCTTATGGGGACACCAACGTTGTACAGTACATCACCCCGGTTGGTTTTTCATTTTTTGTTCCACGACCGGAACAAGTTTTGAAAGAAGCTGTTCTCGTGTTGCCGTTTTCATGGGAAGTATGGATTGGGCTGCTGATATCTTGTGTGTTTTTTGTCCTAACAATTGTCTTGATCAACAAGGTTTTATACAAGAACACGCAGGACATGTTCACGTTTTTATCCCCCATTTCGGCATCGCTTCTGCAACAAGGTGTTCGTTTTCACAGCGTGCTTCTTGCGACTAGGTCATCCCGACTCGTTGTTGGTCTCATCATGTTTTCATTTTTCATTATGTCCACAATTTTCAAAGGTCGGGTCACGTCACTTCTTACTTCTTTGCCGTTCCAGAGCGAGCCTCTACGGTTCGTTTCATTAGTCGATATTATGAGAAAAAAGTACCGTCTTTGTTACCTTAATCACAATGCTGCTTTCGCACACGACTACCAGGGACTTCCGGACTACAACGATTTCGTCAATTTCGTCAGGGAGAGTTTAAAGTGCACCGTAACTGGTGACAGTGGAGACCATTTGAAGTCTATAAAGATTCAAAACGACAAAAAAGACACCTTCTTAATTTCCACAGTACGGCCGGAACTCTTCGAAGCTCTTAGACGAGAGCTACTTGCAAGAGGCTACGTCGAAGCTGTTGATCTCGTGCTCACACACCTCACAGGACCCGAAATAACGCGATCCTCTGTGTACCTGGACGACGTCAAGGATACCCTTAGTCGTGGAGTTGAGACCGGACTCTACACGAGGTCTGAGTCACTGAGCAAATTCAAGGCCACATACCTTCGAGCGAATAATGCTAGGCCCGTTCCTGAGGCAGTGCTCAGGTTTAGCGACCTTAGACCTTTATTTTTGATCTAAAGCTTCGGAATGATATCGTCGGTGCTTGTGCTGTTTAGTGAGCTTAAAGTTTACCATTCTTTGTGGAGGTGTTGTAGAAAGATCATGTCTTCATTATATCTGAAGATTCCTTTACTTTATTGAGCCTCTCAAAGGAAGGGTGCTAAATCCTATGGACAAGGTCAAAAATGCGTCACTTAATGTACCGTGCTTTATGCAGGGTTTATTCATGTGCGAAAAGCGTTGCAATGCATCAGGTGTCTGATTTCATGCTTAAAATATTCATGAAGCATATTCGGCATTTATCTGAATACGTGGGGAGCACAAAATCACAGGCTCTATATTCAATGTCAATAGAGGCGGCGTCTATGGAGTCTGCGTTGTATTTCGTTGAACTTTTCACCAAGGAGGCTCTCGAGTATAAAAAACTGCAAAACATGATCGTGTAATATTTTGCCTAGATGTGCTCTTAAACCCTTCAGACCCCTTACACTTCCAGAGTTGCTGAGCAGTGTCGTGTGACTATCATTTGAATCCCATCAACCGGGGTTTGGCGATTTACATTTCCGAAATTTTACGTGTACTGCATTGTTAGCCTTCAATATAACGCAATCTTTAAGGTCTGAAAATCCGTAGAAGATAGGTTTCATGAATAATATAAACCTTAGGTGCGGCCTTCAATCCTATGACTATTTTACTTCCCCCCGAATGGTAGCTTCATGTGCCGATATATGTTCCTTACAAATGCGCATTGGTGCACCGTGAAAAGTACCATTTTTAGAGCGTAGTTGCAACAACTTCGTAGTTAGTTTTTGAAGCACACGCATGGTACTTGCGGACCCAACGTAGACATTGTGAAATAAACAAAACTATTTGATTAGACCGAGGTCCTCTCTCTTTCTTGTTCGAGCCTCAGACAAGTTATTTTGATAAGATCACGTAGATTGAAATGTTTCTCTCTTTAGCAGTATTTCTCACGCTGCCCTACATAAACCTCCTGTACACTGTAAAAAAAAAAACCGTAAGTCAACATACTTTTTCAAAACTGGAAAGCGCTGTGAAGAAGCGCGCACGGGCAAAACGCCGTAGAGGCGACATGACGGCACGAGTCCGTAAATGTGCGGCTTCACATATTTCTTAGTTCAGGTCTGTGTTCCCTTTTCTTTCAAGCAAAAACACATAACACACGCCACGTTTTCTCTAGGGATAGTTTTCTTGTTGGCAGATGTCTCATGTTACGTGCCATTCATGCGAAGGCGAAGATCTCTTTGAGCGGCGGAGGGAGACCCACCCGAAAGCCGGCGCACTCAGCTCGCGGACGAAGACAAGCGGGCTATGCGAGCGAGAGTAGCGAGGAGCGACCGTCTGTCACGTGATGTTTACTCGCTGCCGTCGCTGCACCGGCACACCGGCAACACCGGTCCGTACGCTTGCTCGTGCGGGAACCGCGATTTCCTGTCACCATTCAACAGCACTAAAAAGGTAAGCTAACTCATTTTCGCGTGCGCCTTGCGAGATAGCCAAAGTGCAGAAGGAATGAAAGACGCGTAACTTAACGCAATAGCGCAGGCTGAGTCAGAAAACGCGCTTTAGCTTCCCGACTCGGTTGCACGAGGGAAACTTATCTACGCATCAGACTCGCTCGATGGACGTGCGCAGGCACAGGGCTCATTGCCATGGGAGTTCGGTTTGCTCTGGGCTCTCCCGAACTCTTTCTGTTCGTACCTTTTTGGCTTTCAGGCGCCGTCACCCTTTCGCTTTCGGGCGCGGTAAGAACCAAAGAAATCAAATTTTCACATGAAACACTGAACCGCGCTCGTTGAATAATTATAAAGAGCGCTGTCGCGTACTGAGAGCATGTCGTGTTTTCTCTAGTTTATACAATGATGTTTAGGACAACTTGCTGGATCGCGCATGCGCCCTTGATCGCTGCAGCCCGAGTGCGGCGACCGGACGGCTATCTTGCATGTTGAGAAATCGCGTTTTTGGAGCGTTGCGGAGGCTGGCGGCAGCGTGCTGAAGACGCGGTTTCTACTCGTTCGTCGTCATTCAGAGAAGTTCTTTAAAACCCTATGTGAGACGTGAAACTTGCCGTTTAGAACACGTGAACATTTTTACGGAAGCGCAGTGCCGCAGGAAAAAGGCAGAATTCGTCGAAAGCAAGTTACGCCGGTCTCGCGGCATGATCAAAGCTTCCTTGGCACGCTGAAGCGCTGCGTCTCCGTGCCTTCGCACGCTTGAATGACAATCAAGAATCGACACCGTTTGGATATGTTTTGCGAGTGCAATGTGCGTGAAGCCGTATGGGCTTCTGGAGCAGCGTTTTAGTTTACTCTGTCTCTGACGACTGTATTTGTAACTAAGTGGCGACAGAACGGAAGGGGAAAGTACTTTTTTTTTTCGTCGTTAGACGGTTTACAGAATACCGCGCGCAATAGCTCCTCATCACTGATCAGCGGTGGCTCATTATCAACCTACTTAATTTCACTTGCCGTTTGAGCGCGGCTCGCCAAGTTGTGATTGGTCAATAGATTGCACACGACCATATGGGCCGCGCTTCAAAGATTTTCATTCTCGCCGTCTTGTACTTTTGCCTTCAAAATCCCTCCTTGCTCCACAGTGTGTCTCTATTTGTTCTGCCATGTGATCTATTAGAGTATATTTGGAACATAGCCATGGTTAAAAGAGCATAAGAGCAACCGTATGGATTGCTTTCCTCCCTTTATTGATAGCAACTCACCTGAACATCGGGACGATCCAGAACTCTGTGGTCGATTTGTTGGTATCCAAGCGTGCGAAGGCACAGAGACTCAGCGCTTCGTCATGCCAAGGAAGCTTTTATCACGCCGCAAGACTGGCAAAACTTGCTTTCGACGAGTTGTAGCTTTTAACTCCGGCACTGCGCTTCCGTAAACATTTACACATGTTCTCAACAGCAAGTATCACAGCTTACACAGAGTTTTAAAGAACGTCTTCGACAAATGACGACGAACGAGTAGAAAATGTGTCTTCAGCACGCTGCCGCCAGCCTCTGCAACGTTCCAAAAACATGTTTTTCGATATGCAAGATGGCCGCACTCGCGGAGCGGGGATGTGCGATCGAACAATTGTCATAGAGATTAGTGAATTTATATGTAAAAAAAGTTCTTGTCTATGGCAGTTTGTTTGGAGGTAGGCCACTGATCTGCACTAGAGGGCTGGATGGCGCATTGAGCAGACAGGTACGAAGCCACCGGAAGTAAGCGGCCTGTCGTGGAAGTGAGCACTTGACAGGCTTTCCCACTCTTACGAGCGGTGGTCCAAAAAGTTTCCAAGGTGCTTGATTTGCTTTTGTTATATCAAGAGAGCCTGCTTTTTGCACAATAACAGTTCATGCAGGCCTGAGAAGTCTTCTTAGAAGCCATTTGACGTGTTAGAATTTCGAGATTCTAGTTGATTTAGTGTACATGCCCCAAGTTCAAATGCCTCTTTCTCAAGATTGATTACTAAAGGGGATTATTAAAACCCACGTCAAAATGCAAGAAAGCGTGAACCAAAACATTAACTAAATGCACTATAAGACCCAGCAAACACTCGACTTCCTGGACAAGCATCGAACTTCCGGTGGCTTCACTTGCGCCCACTCGGAGCGAGGCTCAGCGCCTTCCGGCGCCCTATGGTATTCATCACTGAGATAGGCCTACCGGACAAACGACGGCCATGCATGCATAACATGCCGCCGGATGGCACCACCGACGTCTTTAGATGCTAGAGAGCCTCAAGTAAGAGCGCGTTTAACTTAAACCACGAAGAGCGTTTGCAATTTAACGGCGGCATTAGAGATGGCGTAATATACACTTTTTCCCGTGTAAAAAAATGCCTATGATCCTATCGGAACAAAAATGGTATCTATAAAAAAGTGTTATTTTATTCTTCGCGTAAAGTCTTCAAGCATCTGTTTATAACCGGATTTATGTTAAGAAACTACCCGTAGCCCCATAGCCCCACAGCAAAAGTTTGCAATTTAATGGCACCCATAAACATATGCCCCGATCTAGCAGTTGAACACGCTCTTGAGGCTCTCTATTAGATGCTGGCTGGAAGCAGACGACGACATGCCACCTGCTTTGGCCGCTATGATTTATCAAATACTTTCAGCAGATATGATGTATTACCGCTCAATAATAAATATGACTGAGGTACACAAACCACTTCCGTCCCACGGTGAGCTTCCATAGACGAAAGCAATTTTGTTCTTTCATGAAATTGAGGAACCCCGAGTTACTCGCTTATATTTGCCTATGTAAAAGCGACTATTAAAATATGTGCTCAAGCAAAAAGTGGCCACTTTCCGAGAAGAGTGTCCAACCCTTAGTTTCCCTTTTGTAGTAGCTTCTCATTGGCTGGAACGATTATTGATGCCTTGCGTGGGAGGAAGAGCGGTGTCAATCATTGTTCCGGTGGTACCGATTACTTGAACGTATGAATCTTCCTCCCATTATTTCCATTTAAAAAAAAAAAATGCTTGTTGTGACATGTGTGGTTTATTCGTTATGTTAAAAGAGTTTTGTTGCTTTGCAGTTGTCAAAGATGGGACTGATTTAGTAACTGCATCGAGATTTAAAGGCAATGAGGTCCTTGCGAAAGTTCTGTGTTTTTGCTTTCTATCCCCTTTTATTACAACATTTCCAACAGCAATCTTTTTGCTGCGAATAATTGTGTGTTATAATTGCAGTTATAATAGTTTTTATGGCACTTTGAGGAACTGCGGGAATTTCCATAGTACTTGCATCGCTTTTTACAATGTGATAAACCAGAATCGCCTGCTCCAAAAGCTCAAATGTGGGGGACACGCTACCACAGCCGTGATGAAGCACTCACGCATCTTTTTGCTGCAGATTATACTTCTCAGCATCGCCAGCAATGACGGGGCCCATAGGCTGGACGAACCACAGGACGCCACGGAATTGATCGTTCTCGAGCCAACCATGGGAAAACAGTGGCTCCTGGGACCCATCTTGGTGGATTTCAAGTTGGGAGCATTAGGAGCCTGCCAACGCTGGTCTTGAGCTTCGATGCCTCTACAAAAGCCGCTATCCCACGCCAGTCATTTGAGGCACGCTACCGCAGCCATGATGGAGCGCTCGGACACCTTTTTGCTGCAGGTTCGTTATTTGAATACTTCAGCTTGCCGTCGTTCAACCTACTATTGTCAGCTAGTGGTATTGTGCCCCAGTGATTGGTTGTGCCATTTTTGTTGCGTGTCCTCTTGGTTTCAGGACGTCATATCCTTAAGTTTGCAGTGTGAAATAAATTAAATGAAATGTGTGCTACAAAAGCCGTTTTTGCTACAATAACTGCTACAAGCAGTTCTTTTGTAAGTTTCACCACTGATGATTACATTTTTTTGTTAATGCATGGAAACACTAGCCACTTGTGCTTTCTTGCCTTTGAAACATTCTCAGATAATGATATGGTTTGAAGTTCAACTGCATCATTGTTTACTTTTAGAATGCAACACGCATCTCAAATGTTGAACTCGAAGAGCTTCCCGCAACGCCCATCTGCATCACACTGGGAAAGCCTTTGTGGATCTTTTGGCATGCAGGATACAGCACTACTTTATTTCAATTGTAGGCTACTCTATTAGCCAAGATTTGTACTTGGAGTGTGGTTCGGTACAAGGAAAATAGTTTTTCTCTATATATTCACATATCTGGTTCCCTCCATGTTCAATTGTATATAAGTGGCTCAGATAAGAAAAATTGTAAATAATTTTATTTTCAAATTATTTACAAAAACTACACAACAAGTAATCACCCTGTGCCACCTACCTATGTGAATGCTGAGGATGCTTGCTTTTGTTTATTGGTTGAAGGTAATCAAGATCCTTTTTTAACGAAGTGATGGACCGGATGAGGAAGCAGTTGTCGTTGTCACGAGCCAAAATTTCACCAGCTTCCACACATCCTTGTGATTCTATCCTGGTAGCCTGCAGTTATCTGATCTTATTGAACTCTGTCATGCAACTGCATCTGGTAACAGTACTGCCAAATGTTCACACGACACCGAGGGCTGCATTTGATATAGGGCTTTGCTTGACCTGCATAGACTATGCAAAAGCGGATCATATATTGTTCCCACCACACAAAGCACCTGGAGGTGTGTCCTCTTCCAACGTTGTTTTTTTTTTGCTCCCCTTCTCTGGTCAATACACAAACTGATATTCATCTGGGGTAGGTGGTGCCATATGATTTAAGTTGTCTTCTTTGTTTTGTGTTATTTTTAATTCCTGGTAGCAAACCTCCACTGAGAGTGATCCTTTTGTTTGCCGAGTCACTTCTATCTGTACCTGTTTTTTTTATGTTTCCTTTGTGACTTATCAACAAGCCAAAATACAATTTTAGTCACCATTGATTTTTATCCTAATTATATCGACGAGGAGGATCACTTGTGGCTCTGTTTTGGTTGTTGGAGCACCATAAAAATCCACACTATGTTTCGTGGTAGTTACTTCAGCTCAAGTTCATTACCCTCAAGGACATTCTCGTGGAATGCATTATATGGGGGTGAAAGAAGAATTTGTAGCGGCAATAACAACATACTAAATAGATTAAGCATTAATTTCACGTACCCATAAGCAATTGTTTATGTGTACGTGTAAAACAAAAAAAAACGGCTGTAGAAATTATTTTAGCATTCAACTGGTTCTCGACTTTTCAGGAATGGAAAAAAATGAAATCTAAGTTTGTCACTGAAGCCCATTGCGTGTTAGTATAAAACTGCCGAATTTGTTTATCAAAGAACGCATTAGTTTCACACAAACATTCTATTTAGTTGCGGGACCCTCGCATCCACCTATTCAGCGAGCCAGCCATGTTTGGAGACGTCGGTGACGACATCTGCCTCGACCCTCTAGTGTCCCTAGTCAGTCCCAAGCGGCGAGGCGGTGTCACTCGTAGATCTCTTGTATGCACTTCCAGGCATGGTTCAGAAGGCGCCCAAGCGTCCTTCGCCCCAACGTGCTCCTTTACCCCACTTTTCCCTCCCATGTTTTCGGCAGTTGGAATATCTGGCACAGCTTGCTCCTTCGAATTCAACGTCGCTTTTGGAGGGAGATGGCAGAGGAAGAAACAGGTACAGAGCCTGAGTAACGGACATGCGTGGCGTGGCGAACGAGTGTAGAGAACAACGAAAGAGAGAGTGTTCAACGTCTCAATCGGACTCACGTGGTTTATGGACGAGCTGCCGTTGCCACAGTGCAAGTTGTGTCAAGGTATCCTGGTCACCAGATAAAAACAACGAACATTAAAAAATAATTTTGTAATTATTGGAGTTTTAAATATTCTGAAATGTTTCGTGTATGTCCAATAACCTATGGTGCTGTCATGTAACAAATACTCTAACTTGCCTAATTTCTGTGTCCATGCCCTTTCAAGTAATTTCATTTGGGTTTACAGCTTTCTTAAATCACACTGGCACCTGCAGTGCACTTACGTGTAAGTCATAGTTTCCAGATATCGGGAGGTTGTGTTTGCCATCGCATTCTATTCAGAACCTAACCACATTACACATTTTTTTGTTTTCCAGGTTCTGTAGTTGTTCATATGGACTTGATTGCTCTGGAAGTTATGATGATTGCCTTCCACATGAAAGCTGGACGTGACCCACTAATTAATTCTTAAGAATAAAGGTATGCACGTGTTTTACTTCCTACTGCATCTTGTGTGCACTTCCTTGAAATTTCTTAATAACACGGTGTTCAAGCACCTGTTTATCTCTGGGAGGTGCACTTGGCAGTAACATCTGAAATTAACTTGCGACAGCAGGCTTGAAGAAACTCGTTGAATGCGGCAACTCCATCTTCGAAGGCACTTTTCAAACTTCCCTTGCTAAAATGGGTTCGTAGCATAAGTCAGAAGTTGGTTTCACTGTCTAGCGTGTGCCAGAATTAAACTGAGGTTCCTGCACTGCACATATGTGCAGGGCGTAAAGTCTGGGGGGGTCTTAGGGGGTCTCGGACCCCCCCACTGATTTGAATGGATGGTCTGAGACAGCCCCAGCATTAGTGAAATCCAAATCATATCTTGCAATAAAATAGCTTGCTTTCAGGGATGTGACATTTGGGGATTAGCGATTTGAGGGTTGCAGGTACGGCGGGGACAGAGTCAGCAGTGGGTTTTATTTTATGTGCATCTAATACATTTGGTCAAACCCCCCCCCCCCCCCGCCCTCCCCCCTTCTTGTAGGGACCCCCTCAACTTACGGGAGACTTCAAGCACTGCTTATGTGTAACTCATAGTTTGCAGCAATTGGGAGGTTTATGTTGTCATCACATTCTGTTCATAACCTAATCACATTCCACATTTTTTTTTTGTTTTCCAGGTTCTGTAGTTCTCCATGTGGACTTGATTGCTCTGGAAGTTAGATTGCCTTCCTCATGAAAGCTGGACGTGGCCCACTAATTATTTTTCAAGAATAAAGGTACGAACATGTTTTACTTGATTCTGCATCTTACTTGCACTTGCTTGAAATTTCTTACTAAAACATAGTCTTGTGCGACTAGTAGATTTTGAGTTCAAAGCAAATAGAGGTTTTGGCCGAATATTCATGATTTGAATATCGAATAGTTCTTTCACATTTTTACTATCATTGCATAATGCTTAGACGAAAACCCAGCTAAACTCGTGAAGGTTGTTCCACTTGTTCGTTTATAAGCCAAGTATATTCTATCTATATTTATGAACTGTGACTTCAGAAGTTCTGATGTCTTGGGATGGCAAGTAAACGATGGATTCGACATAAAATGAATCCAATAGAGATGCCCAATTGAGTGAACTTACAAATCTTGCTATATAAATAATCTTCCTTTAATTTGAGTTAAAAAATGAAAGCCGTTTACAACTCCCTGTAACGCCGGATTAGAGCTAGGTGACTCCCTGAGGTCACGTGACCTCAAGGGGGGGGGGGGGGGTCACGTGACCTCAGGGGGTGACCCTCGTGGGGGTAACTCTCATAACCCTCGTTTCCCTTGTAAGGGTGACCCTCGTGACCCAAGTGAGGGTAACCCTTTCGAGGGTAACTAACTCTCGCAACCCTCGCGGGGGTAACGCTCGTGACCGTCGTGAGGGTAACCCTCGTGAGGATAACTCTCGTAACCCTCGTGAGAGTAAACCTCGTGACGTAATTATGGGAAACTTCCCATAATGCAACGCGCGATTACACCGACGCCGCTCAAGCCGGAAGGGGGCGCCTAAGAGCTGCGCTCTAAAAGAATGAATCGCACATGAGGAACGCAGGATGTAAGGACATCTCTGCCTAACATAGTATACTCTTGCATAACAGTCAGTTTAATTTTGAAAATTTTACTACGGAGTATATATACACATTCACAAAGTTTCACTTCCGCAGGTATTGCTTCTCTGCAGTGCAACGGTGCTCGCTAAGAAGCGCACTCAACGGGACTAGCCCGCCGCAACCAACACTTCAAAAAACACGAATAGTGCAGTTCTTCTCAAAGCGAATATAGAATAGTGTACGAGGGGCGTTCATAAAGTTCGTATTATTGTCACGAAGGAATGAAGATTCAGCAATCAAACTCGAGTAGGAGTTAAGACTTTCTCTACATGTTCGCCACCAAACGTTACCCACTTTTTCTAGCGATGCACCACATGCCGGAGGCCATTGTTATAGAACTCCTCGTTTTGAGTGTTCAGAAATCGCTCCACTTCAGCAATCACTTAGTCGCCGTCCTTGAAATGCTTTCATCTTATTTTGCCACACTGGAAGCGTCTGCGCCATTTAACCCTGGGGCGTTGTCCCCGAAAAACGCACCCAGATTGGAATGAATATCCTTGGCATTTCTTCCCTTCAAATGAAAAAAACGGCTCACTGCATGTGCTTGGCCCCGACGGGCGGTGCCATTTTTGTTTCGACTCCCTAGCGGCGTTCCGGGCTACTATAGACGCTTTACACATGCGCCAGATTGAGCCGCCATAGCCGCCCTTCTCTTGTCTTACCGAGATGCCGAGCGGGCGTTGACGAGTCTCCACAACGGCCTATGCTGGGGGGAAGGACACAGTAACACTTAACACTTTGGTGGCAGCGGCGGAGGCATCACCCACGGCCTTTCTGAGCATTCTTCTGTATTTCACAGGATTGAACCGCCGGTCTTGAGCTGTTCGGCCCGACTGTCGACAGGACTTCGGAGAGTGTGCCGCTGTCCCGAGGATTGACCTGCCCGTCTTGTGCTCTTCGGCCCGACTATCCTCAGTACCTCGGAGATCAGCTATCCGTTCAGGATTTTAAATTTCGAGCCAATTTAAGTCCGCCAATCAGCGTGTACCGCCACTATCGCTCAAGATCAACGACATCGCTGGAGCGAGGGGCGTTTTCACTCACTTTGGTGGCAGCGGCGGAGGCATCACCCACGGCCTTTCTGAGCATTCTTCTGTATTTCACAGGATTGAACCGCCGGTCTTGAGCTGTTCGGCCCGACTGTCGACAGGACTTCGGAGAGTGTGCCGCTGTCCCGAGGATTGACCTGCCCGTCTTGTGCTGTTCGGCCCGACTGTCCTCAGTACCTCGGAGATCAGCTATCCGTTCAGGATTTTAAATTTCGAGCCAATTTAAGTCCGCCAATCAGCGTGTACCGCCACTATCGCTCAAGATCAACGACATCGCTGGAGCGAGGGGCGTTTTCACTCACTTTGGTGGCAGCGGCGGAGGCATCACCCACGGCCTTTCTGAGCATTCTTCTGTATTTCACAGGTTGGTTACTTTCCTGTTTTAGATCCCCCTTGTAGTTGGCTCTGCTGCTGCTACCAAAGTTGTAACTGTTGTAACTGTTACGTTGCTGCTTGAGATGACCCGTTGCTATGCCTGTCGAATTGTGTTGCGGGACGACTCTCAGGTCCTTAACTGTGCTGAGTGTGAGTTTGCTTTTCATGTCGGAACTTGCTCTGGGGTAACTGATGCTGTCTTTCAAACAAAACGCGAGTCCTTCAATAAGAACTGGAAGTGCGAGTCATGTCGGTGTGAGGCTGGTAAGAGCGCTACTGCTGGCCAGGGTCAGAGAGCTGATGGTGACATGCTCAGGAGGCTGGTGGAGATTGACAGAAAGCTGAGTTTGCTTATTGAGCTGCCGGCCAAAGTTGATGGCCTTGAACAGTCTGTCCAATTGCTCTCAGATCAATTCGACTCCATACAGCGTCGCCTCGAAAATCATGTACCAAGAAATTAAAGATGTCAAGCATAGAGTCGAAAAAATTGAAAAATCCAGCGGACCTCAGGCCCTTGCCCAGCTGCAGCTGGACGTTGATGCACTCGAGTGGCGTAGTAGGCGGCTTAACATTGAGATTCATGGGATCCCTGACACCGACGGCGAAGACCTTTTGAGTAAGGTGAACGACTTAGCAGTGAGACTAGAAGTTGGTACTTTGGCCGGGGAAGACATCTCCGCTGTTCACAGGCTTCCAGCTAGGCCCCGAAGGACACGTGGAATCATCGTGCGCTTCGCGCGTCAGGAGCTGCGGGATACGTGGCTGGCCAAAAGGGGAGTCCTGAGAAACAGCGAGGATAGGGTTTTCATCTGTGAAAATATGACCTCCCGCTATAGGGGACTTCTCTCAGCTGCCAAAGAATGGCTCAAACAATCAGGCTATAAATACGCATGGCATGCGAATGGAAAAATCCTCGTGCGTAGAGCGACTGGCGATTCGGCGACAATTATAAAATGCGAGGATGACCTACGTGTCCTGCGGTAGATAGTCAGTCACCTCAAGCCGTCTTTCCTTTATTATTTTTTTTTAACAATTTATGATTCAGTTGGGCCATACTACTAAAGAAGAATAGGTTGCGTCTCTCGGATTACGGAGAGACAGACTAAGTTGTCTGCACATGAATGTGCAGTCTGTAAATAGCAAGTTAACAAAACTTGAAAGTTTCTTTGCTGATGCCGATAAGCATTGGGATGTTATTATGTTGACTGAAACATGGTATTCAAATGATGTTGCCATCTTTCAGTTGCCTCAAAAAAGAACATACTATCTTAATAGAACTTCACGACGTGGGGGTGGGGTTTCACTGCTCATAAATGATTCAATGTCATGTGAATTGCTGAAAGAGTTCTCTGCTTCAACCGACGATTATGAAGTGTTGTGTGCCGAGACAAAGGATATAATTTTTGCGGTGTGCTATCGGCCACCAGATGGTGCTTTGAATGTTTTTCTTACATTCCTAGAAAATATGTTGGCCTGTGCAAGTTACCGCAGACAAAATGTCATAATAGGTGGTGATTTTAATATCGATATGAATTCTGATAGCGCGAGGAAAAAAGATTTTGAGAGAGTGTTCCTTTCGAATGGGTGTACGAATGCTATTGAGTCATTTACAAGGATTACTGAAACGACGCAAACAACTCTTGATCTTTTCTTAACAAGCTATGATCCATCGTGTATGATTAGTGGAGTTTTGAGTTGTCCAATTAGTGACCATATGCCTGTTTGTTTGTCAGTTCGAACAACCCCCCTTGAAAAGGAAAAAGCTAATACTAACGTAACATTCCAGCTTATTAACGAAAAGACCTTAAGCGAGTTTCAGAAAGAGCTTAAGGATATGTGCTGGGACGAAGTTTTTCAACAAGGAGATGCCAATATAGCTTATAATATTTTCCTCAGCATATTTGTTGCAGCATATAAGAAGCACTTTATCAATAAGGAGCGCAAATTCAATAAGAAATTTCGGAAACCTTGGTTAACAAAAGAGCTCTTAAGGAAAATTAAGAAGCGGGAGAGGCATTATCTAACATTTATTAAGAAAAGGATCCCTTCAGACTTGGAAACGTTTAAGGTCTATCGTAATAAACTAACTAAAGAGTTAAGGAATGCCAAGGAAGCTTACTACATGAACCTCTTTTCTAGCTGTGCAGGGGACACAGATAAGCTATGGAGCAAGCTAAGTGTAGTCATGAAACGAAAACAGAATGTTGAAACAATAGAAAGAATTTCTCTCAATGGACGCGTACTGACAGGAGTTGAACTAGTGAATGCGTTTAACCACTATTTTGTCCATAGAGAACCTGAACTGTGTTCAAATGAGTCTTGTAGTTACTCCCTGTACGGAAACGAAAGCAGTATTTTTTTTACATGCAACCGACAGTGTAGAGGTAAGTTCAACCTTCCTTGGACTCAAGAACTCTTGCAGCCGTGATGCTGACGGTATTCAGATAACACCTGTCAAGTACGTAATTAATGAAATCGTCCATGTCTTGGTTCATATATACAACTTATGTATTTCCACAGGAACCTTTCCAGACAAAATGAAAGTTGCCAAAGTTACAGCACTATATAAAAAAGGTGATAGGTTAGACATAAAGAACTATCGCCCAATTTCTATCCTTCCAATTTTCTCGAAATGCTTAGAAAAAGTTATTTTAAATCAAATATCGTCATTTTGTGCAAAATATCAGCTAATAACTAAAGCTCAGTATGGATTCCAAAAAAATAAGTCTGTGGAGCTGGCTCTTCTTGAGCAAAAAGAATATATTTTACAAAACTTCGAGCAGAAGCTTCTGACTTTGGGCATTTTTGTTGATTTTACCCAGGCCTTTGATCATATCGATCACAATATTCTAGTTAAAAAGCTTGAGCGGTATGGCATAAGGGGTCTGCCACTTGAGTTCATAAAATCCTATCTCGGCAGAAGGCGACAATTCGTTTTTCTGAATGGCTTAACATCTAAAAGCAAAGAAATAATCTCTGGTGTGCCTCAGGGTAGCATTCTTGGCCCGTTGCTTTTTAACTTATACGTCAATGATATACATATATGTCAACAGGCGAAGTTTATAATCTATGCGGACGATACTAGCATATTTCTATCGTCCAGCTCCTACGCCGAGATAACCAATATGGCAAATGATGTTCTACGTAAATTAAGCTCTTGGTCAAAACAGAACCGTCTAAAAGTAAATTCTAATAAAACTAAAGCCGTTTTCTTCTATACAAGAGGAACGCCTATCCCATTGCATCATAACATAGCGTTTAATCACACAAACATCGAAGTTTTGGACACTATAAAAGTGCTTGGCACGTACTTCTCCAGTAACATGAAATGGGACGAGCATGTTAACTTTGTACTACTCAAACTTAGTCAAATAGCTGGTATACTGAATCGAAATAGGTATATTATTCCGGAATCAGTTAAATTATTAATCTACAATACGCTATTTGTATCTCATATTAACTACTGCCATCTTGTATGGGGCACAACAACAGAATCTAACCTCCATAAATTACATTTAATGCAAAAGAGAATGATACGCGTTATTGCCAATGTCTCATACACCGAACATACTGACTACCTTTTCAAGAAATATAACATTCCAAAAGTTCATGACATATACCGAAGGAGGCTTATGCGAGATTTGTATTATAGCATTAGAAAAAATACCTCTACACTCTTAGAAATAGGAAACTTAGAAAAAAGGCAACCTTCGCATAAAACACGAACTCCAGAACCATGGATAGTTCCTCGTTCTCGGACAAATTATGGTGACCAAATGCTTAAGAATACTTTGCCTCTACTACTAAATTCATTTGAGGAGGCTGGCACCGATATATCCTCTATAACCCCTTCTGAACTGAGATATCTTTTATGTTCATTTTCTGATACCGGCGCCCTTAGAACTACCTAAGATGAAAACGAGCTATTTCCTCAAATTGTTTTGTGTTCCTTACCCGACCTAATCATGTTAAATTGCAACTGTATACTAATGTGTGGAGCTGTATCGAATGAGTGAATCTAATTGACCAGGAAGTGTTTTGTTACTGTGTGTGAGTGTTTTGTGAGTTCAATGTGTAGGGTTCTCGTCCGATTCCCCGTGCCCCTGTCTCCGGATGAACGTGACACAGCAACGCATAGCTCTCGGCAGAAGGGGTTTATTCCACTCACATTCTGCTGGGGGGTTTCGGGATCGGGAAAGGTGATCGAGGGAGCCTGGAAGGGTTGCGCCGCCACTGCTTGCTGCATGCCGATCGTCCCTGCGGTGCTAGTCCAGACCGCATCCTGGGGACGTCGCCGTCGAGGGTCGAATCCGGGGCCTAAGTCCGGACCATGTCACCGGTCCGTCGCCCGAGCCGACGTCCCGGTCGCCACCCCCGCGAACGTCCGTCTTGGCCCGTTCCCCGCGCAAGAGTCCCTTTCCTATCTCCCGTCTTTCGTCGTCCCAGCTTTCCTCGTTCTTCCCTCCGCCCCCGCGCACCAGACAGGCGGGAGCCTCTGTCTCCCATCGTGGGCGGTCTCTCGCTGGAGCTCCCCGTCTGGCTCTCTGCCGCAGCACGTGCAGGGCCTCGGGCGCCGACGCCGTCCGGGAGGGGGGTCCTAAGATGTCCACCGCCGACACCGCCAATCTTCAAGATGGGTCCCGGGGGAGGAGGTACCCGGGCACCAAGCTTCAAAAGCGCCGTCTTCGCCATGGCGGCATCCGAAAAGGAGTCCTCCGGCGTCGGCGTCCGGTTGTTGACCAGAGGGGGGCTGATAAGACCCCACACCATCCCCCCCTCAAACCAAGGCCCGGGGGTCATGAAGGTCAGAAGTGGAGGTGGCGCAGATGACCCAAATACCGCACGGGAGCTCAGCTGAGTGTCGCCGATAATGGCGATCACACTTGATCGCGGCGAGGGTGCCAAACGAGGCAAGCCTACTGGGACCGTTCATTCGCCGGGAAGCTCGACCAGGCAGCGCACAGTCCAGACGGGGGCTCAGAGCACCACCGCTCACAACGCGCACGGTCACTAAGTCGCACTCAATACACCAAAATTGAAAGTCCCTTCCACCCCAGTGTTCCAGACGGAAAAACAAACACAAACAAATCGCGGCACTGAATATCGGACAGCGTGACGAAACCAAATCGTTAGCTCAGTGGGCATGTCACAAGATACAAACGAAGCTCTTCGTTCTAAAACTATTAAGCATACGCTCATCAAAGTCGTCACGCTACATGTTCAAAAGACGTACCCAAAAATAAAACTAATGATTAACTCAGGAAGCATGCAACAACACGAAACTATTGTCGAAATATAGTCATTAGACAAGCATTGTTCTTATACAAGACGACCCAATCGCTCTCTACTAAAATGTTACATAATCTAAGAAAGCGCTAGAGAATCACTTTTCCGACGACAGAATTCACGTTCCACACAACTAAAATCACTTGTGATGAAAACACAAAACATCAACACAAAAGATAATCGTCTGCACGTCTCAAACAGCTACAAATCCTACACCGTTCGTGAGGTGCGATACACAATAACTATACGAACAAAACCTGCCGCTAACAGTATCAATTAACATTACGCACATTCAAGCAGACATCCTTTGCGACTCTTACGCCACAAGCAAGCCACGTCTATGCTACGCAGCATGCCGTCATCGGGTTGGATAACCACCACCCCGAGAGGCCCGTGTCCCGCGGTACCGGCCATTGAGGCCAGCACAAGGGGACAACGTTTTGATATGCCGGGTGGTGCGCCCAGCAAGTCTATTGGACGTCCTTCTTACAAGGCTTTGTCCGCAACGTCTGGCCGTGTACCAGAGGTTGCCGCGTCACTGATCGGGGATAATCTCCAAACAAGAGCGATGAGCGTGCAACGGGGGTACGCACCGAAGTGTAGTGGAGTAACCACTGCGAGTCCTGGCCCAGCACAAGCTCGAAAGTTACGATCAACGCATCGATGCACATCCAAGTTCTCCCCCGGCCAAGCCACAACACCGCATGACTGAAAAGTCTTCTTGCGACTGTCAAGGTCGGCCAGGATCGAGCAATGGAGGTACCTCATCTACGCGTATCGCAACTCTTCTATTCTCAATCCAAGCAACGAGTCCTTGGATGAACGCAGCAGGGTAGGCACAAAGCTCGCCCCCGACCATGTCAAAACACCGCATAACCCAAAAGTCTTCTTGCGACTGGAAAGACTGGCCGGGTTCGAACAACGTAAGCACCCTGCACGCGCCTGTTCTCTTCCGCGCTACAAGCGCGACACTGAAGTGCCATATAATCTAACCGGCCGATCTTGGAAATGGACGAGCTGACAAACTATATTTGCCCTGCATAAACCGTTTCCGCAGCGTCGAAGTGTTTACCGCATTTACCGCTGGCTTCCAACACCCGCTGGTCATTCATGCAAAAGCTGCAGTTTGTACAGCGACGGGCTGACCTAACGCACAACAGTTATAGGGCGCCGACGGCCATGCCGCTGCCATGATTTCTAGGCTTCCCGGGCATCCGCCGACGTGAACCGTACGTTTTCCCAGGCCTCCCGCGCAGCTGTACAAGATAAAACTATTAACACCTCGTCCCATTATCGCAAGACCGCCACCTCCTCCGTGAGGCTTTTCGCTACACGAGAACGGCTCCTTCCCCACCTAACCGTCTTTCCCCCTTAACTCTAACCCGTTATCCCTCCGCACGCCCTCGCTCCCAACGCGTGCACAAACACGGCGGAGAACCGGTACCATGCCCAGCGGCAACGCAGGGCACGTACTTCCCCGCCCCTTCCTTGGGCATGGGGACAACAACTCGAGAGTAATCTCCGCCCGAAGCGCAAACTCCGATATGGCGGTGTGAGGGTCCGGCAAAAACTGCACGCAATTAAGCGGGATCAACCTCACGACTCTACAGCCAGGGACGAACAAAAGATAACAATCGCGTCAACCTGGACCCCACGGAGCATTACACACAGCCACTGATAAGGTGGGCACGGAAACTCGGTGGCTCTCGGGAATCCCGATGCATTCACACCAGGCATCGCGCATCCGGCAACTCTTGGGGGGGATTAGTCCAAGGTGTCGCCTCTGGCCGCAAGGTACTACATCAGTGCGGTCGGAACCACAAGAGCGCATATTGTACCCAAACGCTGTGGACGCACGGAACTCAAAACCGCGCTGACAGCTCAAACAAGGCCAGCTGGGAGCGAGCGTGCAGTAAAACTAGAACGCTAGGCTCCCCACGGACAAAATGCAGTTCGGGAATAATTTCTCAATGCAGTCCGTGTAACCGCCGTTCGCAATGGAAGTATTGAGATACTCCCACAGCGAACCCTATCTGACGCGAGCAATCGAAAACAGTTAATCAATACACTGCAACGATACGCGAACAAAGGCGGTTGCGCGCGTCACATCGCCTAATAAATGAGTTGACATCTCACCCATCTGACGTGGACGGCCGGAGGCGTAGTTGGGGCGACAGAACACCCGACACTGGAGGCTTCAAAAAGGGCGGGAATATCCACGCACACTGAACACTTGCGCGGCATCAAGAGGCTGAAGGATAAACCTGCCAGCATCCGACGGCACAGCTAAACAGTGGATTAAGGCGCTCCTCGCCACAGGGGATAAACTCCTGGTTGCCTGGGACAAAGGATTGTCAGCAAAGACAACGTCTAGGTCCACGCTTCCTCATCAAGCAAACGATCATGTCGGATCTCGTGCGGCGTTGCTACAACGAGGATCGCCCCCAAAAGGAGTGCGAAAGCAGTGCCCTAATCCAACCGGAAACAGGCCACGAATCGGAACTCTAGCCTGACTGTAAATCAGGCCCCACGTTGGGCGCCAATTATGTAGGGTTCTCGTCCGATTCCCCGGGCCCCTGTCTCCGGATGAACGTGACACAGCAACGCATAGCTCTCGGCAGAAGGGGTTTATTCCACTCACATTCTGCTGGGGGGTTTCGGGATCGGGAAAGGTGATCGAGGGAGCCTGGAAGGGTTGCGCCGTCACTGCTTGCTGCATGCCGATCGTCCCTGCGGTGCTAGTCCAGACCGCATCCTGGGGACGTCGCCGTCGAGGGTCGAATCCGGGGCCTAAGTCCGGACCATGTCACCGGTCCGTCGCCCGAGCCTGACGTCCCGGTCGCCACCCCCGCGAACGTCCGTCTTGGCCCGTTCCCCGCGCAAGAGTCCCTTTCCTATCTCCCGTCTTTCGTCGTCCCAGCTTTCCTCGTTCTTCCCTCCGCCCCCGCGCACCAGACAGGCGGGAGCCTCTGTCTCCCATCGTGGGCGGTCTCTCGCTGGAGCTCCCCGTCTGGCTCTCTGCCGCAGCACGTGCAGGGCCTCGGGCGCCGACGCCGTCCGGGAGGGGGGTCCTAAGATGTCCACCGCCGACACCGCCAATCTTCAAGATGGGTCCCGGGGGAGGAGGTACCCGGGCACCAAGCTTCAAAAGCGCCGTCTTCGCCATGGCGGCATCCGAAAAGGAGTCCTCCGGCGTCGGCGTCCGGTTGTTGACCAGAGGGGGGCTGATAAGACCCCACAAATGCTGCCATCATTTAAAGGGGGCCGAGGGCCCCACAAGCTGCGTTTGTAGCTTTTTTCCTCGGCCTCCTCCATTCTGTAGGAAATGGAAACCAATAAAGAAAGAAAGAAAGAAAGAAAGGTGGGGGATTGGCTTGACGTAATCGCATACTGCCGCGCGCAGGGCCGAGAAAGCAACGCTCGGTCACGGACCTCTAGAAAGTTCTCGTTTATTCTTGTTCCGGACGTAACTTCTATCATTTATTCCTGCCCTTTGTTGTTCTAGAAAGTGCTTGTTCATTCTCGCCCCGATCGCGCTAGGCTCGATCCTTCTCCGCAGAATCTTCGAGATAGTGACTCACTCTAGATAAGAGGCCGCCCGCGACCTTGTCGAATCTAGTGAAGCGCACATGAAGGCACCCTAGTCGAGTCAGTTTCGCCCCAGCGTTCGACTCTGCTGTCACGCCGACTTTGACGCCTGCGACGCTCTGCTTTATTCTGCTTTATTCTGTTTCCTTTTTATGTGCCTCACCTTCCTCTACCCGGTGTTTCATCTCTCGGGCGAACTGGTGGGCAAGTTCGTTGCCCTCCAGCCCAGAGTGAGCCGGCGTCCATATCAACTTAACTTTCCTTTCAGGTACGTCGCGTTTCATCTTGAGAATATCTAGTGCCGCAAGAGACACCCACCCATTTCTGTAGCTGTTATACGCGTTTTGCAAATCATTGACAATTCTTTCCACTTTGAGCTGCGCGAGTGCTAGCGCTATTAGGGAGGTTTCGTAGATCGTTTTCGCCGTCCCGCAACGCTCTCCGCGACCCGCTACGATACCAGGAACTCTACAGCCAAGGCCATCGGGGCGCAGGCGCAGTAGCGAGTTCTTCGTTGCGGAGGGATTAGCGGAGGGGAAAACGCGGTCTACGAAAACTCCCTATTGCGGCCTCTTCTGCCACCTCCGGAAAAGACGTCTTGATGGAGGCGCAGGTTACAAGCGCATCCCGCGTCGTAACTGCCAGCGTGGCTTTCGATGACAACTTGGGTAACGAGTAGGGCTGGGAAATGGATCGATTACCCTTCCGATTAATGGATTAGGGCTTTAATCGCGATCAAATATTTTAACCCGTTAATCGTTTTTTTTTAATCGGAATCCAAAAAGAAGTCCTGGACGCGCGCATGGCTCTATCCTGGACGACCTGCCCGAACAAGGGGTGACTCATGCCCCCCCCCCCCCCCCCCCCGGATTTCATCTCCGATAGGAACTTTTCCGGAATCCAGATGGCACTGGAAAGAGAGCCTTTCCACTCACCTGCTTACGCGATATAGTGCTATTTCCAAACAAAAATAAAGAAAAAGCTCGTCTTTTTGTTCCGGTTATCAGCGCACGGCTTGACCCTGAAAGACCCCACTTAACCCACCCACCCGTCACCCCGCCCTGCAAGCTGGAAGAATGGCTTTTTATTCTTTTTTTTTCTGCAGTTTAGAAAGAGGGTAGCAGTGAGGGTTGTGGGCCTCTAAGCCCATCGCGAAGGAGGCCCTTTGTCCCATTCTTACCGGATTAGGAAGAAAAAAACGCGGTTAGAGGACGCCTCATTTCGCTGCCCGGTTTTACTTTGGAAAAATAGGGAGTTGTAGTAGATCGTTTTTCTCCTCCGCTACGGTATCCCCGAAGAAAACGCCGCAGCTGCGCATGCGCGCCGCCAGTCTTGTCAGCATAGTTCAAGGTCTTGTGGCGGATTACGGAGCGCTATCCGGGTGCTTAGCGGGCTGCGGAAACGGTCTACTACAATACTCTAATATCTGGCTCAGTTTTTCGGGTATTCCGTGTTCCGACATTTTTCGCACGATACAATTTCCAAATAGCATGTAGATTGTTGATATCGTCAGTACAAAAGCGAAATATGCCATACATTTCTTTCGTGGTGTTGTGTCATAAATTAAAATGTTGCTAAATAATCTGCCACAAGTCGGAATGGCGTTGCGTGCTATATAGCGGCCCCTAAGAGCCTAGTTTTCATTCCAGCGAAGCAGTGCTTTGAAAAATAAAGCTACTCACCTAAAAAGTGTCTAATCTCCTTGTGAGAAAAATAAAAACAAAACCATTTCGCGATGCAATCAACAGCCATTAGAGTCCCAGCTTTTTTTCTTTTCTTCCGGAGCACCGGATTTCATTTTATTTCAACGGTCACCCTGATTTCTAAATAGGTTTGCGATTTCTAAATTGCAGGGAAGCAGAACTATATGCTGTACCGCGGAAATGCCAAAAATTCAATTACCACAAGTTTAGAAAGTGTTGCGTCTTATATACGTACTGATCAAAGCGTAGTTCTACTGTCAAAAATCTATGTTTAAAAAAAAAGGTTCTATATGTAAACATTTTAAACGCATTTCTGCAGAATATTTGAAATCGCCAAATCAAATCACGTCTCCCACTTTCAACAAAAAGAAGCGGTAAGAGAGTATCGACCCTTTGACGCTTCGGTAGCTTTTGTCTGCCTGCATTTGGTAACTTCAGGACTCACGGAAGGACCGCTTGAAACGTGAAATCTTTCACCCCCATTTTTGTGACCCAAAACGTTACGCCATCAAAGAACGGAACATGACGCGCTCGGGCGAAGGACAAGGTGAGAAAAATATTTAAAATAATAAAAACTAAACCGAAAAAAAATAAGTAAAACCTTTTGCTAAAGCTCCTTCCGCATTCTTTATTTTCTTTCGTTTCTAATTTCTCTGTGTTGGGTGTCTGCACTCATATGTAGTGTATGTATTCCTCTCCTTTATTCCTTGTTTTTTGTGTGCTATTTTTCAAGATGTTCAATCAGAATGAACTCACCACCTTAGTGCATGGCTGTTAGAGTGTCCACAGAACAATCTACCTGACATCTTTGCCTCACGCCTCGGTTCCTGAAGCTCACATTCTCCGAGCACAGCCTTTCTGATTTCTCTCATCCTCTTACTTCTTTCTTTTGTGTTCAATAGATCGAGTTGCGAATGTGCACGTGTCTGTGTCCTACATGTTCCTGTTTTTTTGTCATTGTCTTTTTGTGCACTTTTTTTTTCAAGCTGGTCCATGATATTTTTATCATATGTCTGATCTGTGTTTTCATCTTTATACTTACTGCAGCCTTTCCCCATTAGACGTTGGCATTCACTTTTGCCATCCTGATGTGACTGTCCTGAGACGACACAGAATGACAGTCTCCTCTGCTGAAATCCTGGCTTCATGGAAGACTGCCAAGGCTGTTCATGGTAAGGTGCTTATATATTGAGCAATATAATAGCAATTTATTGCTGCTAGGATTGTTTTTAACACAGACTGTATTTATGGGCTGGCCTTTAGCAATTTTGATGCCACGCACGTGGAATGAAAGCCTGTAGGGGAATCGCGCATTTCATTTGTAAGCGGAATGCTGAGTTTACAACAGAAGTGTGTTGCGTTGCCTTGCATTGGGGGATCAGTGGCCGACTGGGCTAGCACACACCAGCTTGGAGCACGTGGAGCCAAAGCTTGCGCTGCAAAACCCAGGGACCCTGGGTTCGATCCCCAGTTTGCCCATTTCGATCTGGATGAGCATTGTACCGGCATGCGGTCGTGTATCACTACTGCGTGGTGCAGGTTGAAGACCCCTGGCTAGCAGTCGTACTGCACTGGATAAATTGCTCATCTACAGCGAGCGACGCATCGCAACTTTGAAATGGCTGACCAACTACACGCTGTAGACATATCCACAGAACGCCAACAGAAGTGCGTCACTACTTCCATCCAGTCTTGCTGTGTGTGTTGTATTTGTATTTCTTTATTTAGTGTTGCCAATAATGGCTGAAGCCTTCCCATTGGTGCGCTTGTTAGTAACAACACACAAACACAAACAAATGGAAAGAGTGGTGAACAGTGCCACTCTTGCCGCTTGCCACCACGCCCATTAGTTTTCGGAGAGATTTTGGTCTCTGTGGTATTCGGTCATATATCGCACATGGACAAAACCAGAGCGCTGTACCTACAATTCAACACTTGCAAGACTTGCGTGAATACACCCTGTAGGTGGTCGCACTTTCAGAGTCATTATAATGTTGCATAACTGATAGAATGGATGCTTGGGCGAGTTGGTGAACCATATTCTATGGTGACAGCGCAGAGAAACAATCGCTCACCAGATACTCAGGAAGACAAGCACACGCGCTGAACTTACAACTCGTGTATTCGATTACTTCGTTCTTCTCTTCAACGTCTGGGTTGACTTTCCAGAACGTGATAAGCAGAAAAATAGCACGAAATACAAGAAAAAAAAAGAAAAAGCGAAAATAGGAAGCCCTTACAAGTCATCCCTCTCCCTTACTGCTATCCTTAAGATAGAAATTGGAGCTTTTTGGTCGACAGCACTATAGAAGGACTACTTGCACACTTGTTCTTCAGATGCTCTATTCTTTGCGCTTCCATTATTTCTCTTGTCAATGGTTCTCGACTCTTAGCTATTACGGAACAATTTTCAAATGTGCTACACAACCACAATCCGGACAGTGGGTTTCCAAATTTCCAGTGGCGACTCGGTGGGTGTTATAAAAATGCTCCTTTAAACGATCATTCAAACACCTGCCAGTCTGGTCTACATAAGTAGCGTAGTAAGGAGTATGTAGGACAGACTGGCAGGTGTTTGAATGATTGTTTAAGGGAGCATTTTTATAATACCCACCGAGTCGTCGCTGGACATTTGAGAATCTACTGTCAGGATTGTGGTTGCGTATGACATTTTGAAAATTGTTCCGTAATAGGAAGGATTTGAGAAACACTGACAAGAAAAATAATGAAACCGCTAAGATTAGGGCATCTGAAGGACAAGTGTGTAAGTAGTCCTTCTATAGCGCTGTCGACCAAAGGGCTCCACTTTCTATCTAAACGATAGTGGTGAGGGAGAGGGTTGAATTGTAAGGGTTTACTTCTTTCGTTTTTTTCTTTAGTCGTTTCCTTTTCTTTTGTCTTTTCTTTCGCTTTTTTTCTTGTATTTTGTGCTATTTATTCTGCTTATCACGTTCTGGAAAGTCAATCCAGACGTTGAAGTGAAGATTGAAGTAGTCGAATACACAAGAGTTATAAATTCAGCGCGTGTGCTTGTCTTTCTGGGTATCTGGTGTGTGATTGTTTCCCTGCACTGTCACCGTAAATATACAAAAAGTGAATAATGACATTAGCATACTTGTCGTGCCAAACCCTGTCAAACTTGTTCCGAACTCTGATCTCCATGAGATCACAATGCCATCGTTTCTTTGTAGTGGCGCGGCAGACTCTATACTTGTTTTGCTTCAGTCTTTGTAAGGGGGACGCTGTAATCTGATTCTACTCATCTATGGTGTACTAGATAGCACCATATTTGCAGAGCTAGTCTTCGGTTTTTGTAGTTCCATCGAAGTATATATCAGCTTTTAAGTTATTTGTTATTTGGCATGTAAATTTACAAGCTTATCTAGATTGAAGGCAGCAAATATCTTACCAGCACTCATGGTATGCGTTTCAAGTATATAGCATTAACATAATTGACCCAACCTCAGATTTTTATTTGTCAGTGCCTCTAGCGAGTTGTGCATTCTAGGATTGCTTTTGTTTGTTTCTTTCACATAATCTACAGCACATTTTTCACCTTTCTACTCAGTGCAGCCCTCGCCGAACAGAAGCTAGCTCGACTAGGCCGAGGATAGGTCCATGGCAGTCTGCAAAGTTTGTTGATGGTAAGCTGCCTTGTATATACAGCTGTGTAAGAGCAGCTTGTCCTGGCCCGGTTTGCGCATCTTGCGGCTGCGGCCAAGAGGGATTTTTCTGTCACGTGACCAGCTCCTTGGGGACAATGAAGTACCTAGCGTCCCTGCCTAATGGTGGAGAAATCTGTATCGCTTCAAGCACAAAAGCTTAATTTCGCTCGCAGAAACTGACTGCAGGAACTTTCAACTGGAGTCCAATTGACCGCCCCTTTATACTGTAGGAGCGGCAGGTAAAGTTCCGGCCAGGGAGGGTAAATATGAGCCAAAATAAAAAAAAAAACATGCAAGATAAAAGCGGTTGCAGTACATTTATATACCTGCGCCAGCGCCGGCGGCTCGCGCGTTCTGTTGTGGTCGAGAGGTTAGAGCGTCAGTACTTGTCGTCGCGGCGGGAAAGTTCCGGGTTCAAATCGCGCTAGGAACTTTTTTTTTTGCGTAATTTTGCGCAGTGTCTCACTTTTTAATTCTGATCCTTTTTACGAATCATCCACTTGCACTACTACGCCTTACACTGTTTTTACTGTTAGTCCCGCCTGTTCAATTGAAACACCGGGAAGAAAAAAAAAGTCAAGGCAAGTTAACGCGCTAATCCAATCGTTTCATAATGTTCATTAAAAGGAAACCAAGGTAACAACATCGGTATGGCTTTTACACCAACGAAGCCGAAACAAGCATCCTTTCCCCAGCAACTACAATTTTATGTGTTTTTAAATATACAACGATCTTGCTATGACTCCTTTCAATAACAGTAAACGCCTATTTAGTACTAATAAAAACTGCAGTTGTGACAATTAAAAAAACAAAACAAAAAAACTTCCACAAAATAAGCAAAAAGAAAAAAAAAAGACTAGCAGCTCTGGATGTATTGATTCAGCGAAATCCTACAGGCAAGGCAGCAAGTCAAACGTCTGAGAAAGTAGTAAAACCGAAATAAAAGAGATCATACTTTTACTTGCATGGAATGTGATAAAAGGTATATTTTTACTCTTTACATTTTGCTGTGGCAATTGTTTTGTAATATTTAACACATTACTTGTTGAATTTTAGTTAAAATCGCAGACGATCGCAACCGAATTCAAAAATGAATCAGGGGTCGACATCGCAAACCATCTCTCTAACGCAAACACCTAAAATTACTTTGGATCAACAAATGGAATTAATTAGAGCAGTTGGAAAACGGAAACAACAAATTCTAGAGAAATTCAGCAGCACAGTTACCTGGCGAACGAAGAGACGGGCATGGGAAGATATTGTCAACTTTCCGCGGAGTGTGCGGCAGATGCAGGAGGCGTGGCGGAAATTGGTAAAGAAAGCCAGAGACATGTATGCGCTCTTCCGAGGTCATGAACAACGAACTGGTGAGTCAAAACTACCCGCCCAATGATTTTATAGAGCTCATAGGGCCTTGTCTACATTCTTAGTGGGAGTGCGGTCAAATACAAAAAAAGAGAGAGTTTCTGGCGTGATTTGAACCCGGGACTTTCACGCCACGATAAGTACCGACGCTCTAACCTCTCGACCACAACAGAAGGCGCGAGACGCCGGCGCTGGCGGAGGTATATAAACATACTGCAACCGCTTTTATCTTCCGTGGTTTTTTCTTTATTTTGGCTCACATTTACCCTCCCTGGCCGGAACTTTACCTGCCGCTCCTACAGTATAAAGGGGCGGTCAATTGGACTCCAGTTGAAAGTTCCTGCAGTCAGTTTTGCGAGCGAAATTATGCTTTTGTGCTTGAAGCGATACGGATTTCTCCGCCATTAGGCAGGGACGCTAGGTACTTCGTTGTCCCCAAGGAGCTGGTCACGTGGCAGAAAAATCCCTCTTGGCCGCAGCCGCAGCCGCGGCCGCAAGATGAGCTAACCGGCCCTGGTGACAATTTGAAATGCATTTTTATGTTTTAGAAAGTGAAATTTGCATGGGCATACTTGCAATGTGAAACGTTACCAAGCCTGTTCTGAACTTTCATCTTCTTGAGATTTCAATACAGCCGTTTGTGCTGCGCACACACTGGCTACTTCGGCCAGGTAGAGACTTGATCTATATGAAGGTAAACAGGTGAGTATCAACTGCTCAGTGCTGTCCGTTGTGACGTTCTCTCCTTATCAGACGACTTACCACACTTGTTTGGCAAGGCATTTGAAAAGGAGAGCAAGTCAGCTGCTGCATGATGCTCCCAGTACTGGGCAGTCGACGATTGCTTATTCACCTTCGTATAGATCACGACTGTACTTCAAGCTCGGCAAGTGCGACACTTATCTGATTCAGCCTAGCAGTGGTGTGCTGAGCGGTATCTGTAGAGCTAGTTGACTTGTGTACACACAGTGGCTGTGTGGTATAAAACACACCAATTGGAAACTTTAATGCAATCATGTGTAGTCCCATTGATGCTATGATTATAATTACACACCGTTTTATAGCGCGAAAAAAAAAACACGCGATGTAATCGGTTTTTTAGACTGCCTTTGCGACCTTCAAGCTTGTCTTTGTACGTTCTCCGTGGTGAAATGCCCTCTATAAGCAAACTTTAGAGAATCCTTGAGCTATATGCTGCAAGGAGTGAAAGCAGTTGTCCGGCCGCATTCTCCCCTCTTCTGTATACTGTGCGAACGCAGACGGACGCGCACTTTGGATGCTTTGAACTTAAAGGCCCCACATAAAGCACACGGCTTAATAAGCATAAATTATTGTGAAGTGTTCACGGATTTGGCTTTTAAATGTCATGCACATAGGAAGCACAATAGTGGTGTAAAGTGCACCGAAATTTTAATGGTGCATTTTAAGGTTATACAGGGTACATTCAGCGAAATGCGGGCCAAATCGTTTGTGCCAAAACTATACATCCCACAAAAAAAAAGTCGTGTTGTTTTGGTCCTGGGTCAGGAGCCTATGTAGAAAAATTATTACAAAACAATGTAGTTAATAATGTGTATGTGTGCTGATTATTGTCTTTTTTGTTCCAATTACAGCATACACGGATGGTATCTCCAAGGAGAAGGGGTGGGATTATGTAGAGAACCTAGTGCTTCTTTCTATGGGTACGAAGCTTTCCGAAGTAAGGTCAGAATGCAAAAAGCACCACCAAGTTCCGCCTGGTCCTGAGCAGCCACAATAATGAACACAGAATTCAGAAGAATAGTAATACGAAAGACTGACGCAGGCAGCCACGCTTTTTGAGTTCGCAATGACATTTGATTATGATCACAAATATTCCTGCTTTGCTCAAGGTCGCCTAGTTTACACACCATATTGGTGATCTTTAGTGCAGCAGGAATATTTTTGACCAGAATTAAACATTCTTGTTAATTCACCAAATGTGGCTGTCTGTGTAAGTCCTTCGTGTGCTTATTCTTTTTACTTGTGTGTTCATTATTTCATTTTTTCTCATGATTTAGTCCTTCGTGTTTTTGTTTTTGTTACTTATGTGGTAATTTTTTTCCTTTTTCAAGGGTTTAGTTAAAGATATGATGCCCTCTTCATTTTCTAGTCCGGGAAACAGAGGTGACCTCGTCGTGTTCAAGGAGCAGTAATGACCTTTTCATCTTGTATTGCCTCCGGCGAACAATTGTGTCTGTGTGTGTGTGTGTGCAATGTACATGGTCACAAGGGATGATTTGGGAACCGAACGGAAAAACAAGGCCAGCGAGGAGCGACTGGGGGACTTTGAACATCGCACGGTGCAAGGAAGGACTTCAACGACGAGGCTAGCAAGCAAGCCCATGTCAAAACTGCTGTGCTCGACCAGAGAGGTGAATCAGGACTGTGACTCTGTGAGTGAGAATCAACGACTTTGGAACTTTCGTGTAGTTTACAGCTTAATTGTCGCCTCCCGTTTGTTTTATTTTAATAGGTGTCCGTGTGCTGTTACATTTTTAATTTTAATGGTTGTGTGATATTACAGTTTTGTTTCTTATCATTTTTTTTATAGGAAAAGTGCTAGTTTGGAGTTTTGGCGCTTTTATGTATAAAGCTTTTTTGCAAACCATATTCCCTGTCTGCTCCCTCGACAACCAATCCCACCAAAGGGCTGCGACTTTCCAATGTCGAATGATATGTTAAAATGTTTTCTAACTAGTGATTCCCTGAATTCTATCTTTGTAGCATACATATTTGTCGGAATGACAAATTCCGAACCAGGCCAATAAAGATTGGCCTGTGGCATATTCTGTAGATATATCTACGTAAATACACGTTTGGCGGTGTGGGATAGCAGTAAATTGTATATTGTGGATATTCGTAAGTAGGTATGTCACTCTAATAAACTATTTCTATTATTTTCCGGTGTTGTCTGATACGGTTTAATATATGGTTAGACCCACTCCGGTGAAGATCTACGGATTGGCCAGATACAGTTCAGCTTCTGCTTCAACCAATTGCGGTTGGGTTTCCGGACTGGTTATTTCCGGTTCATTTAATGGTTTCTAGAAATCCGGTTTGCGGGATTTCTAGAAACCGGCAAACCGGGGCTCATATGACGGATTGAAATTCCGGATCCCAGCAAACCGGAAATCCGGTTTGCCGGGATCCGGAAAATTGGATCCGGAAACCGGCAAACCGGAAATCCGGGGCCCATATGACGGATTGAAATTCCGGATTCATTCCGGTTTATTTTTGAACCGTTTTTTTTGGTAGGGACACTGCGCAATTTCAAGAGGTAGTATTAGTGACACGCTCATAGATGGCGCCAGCTGACAGCTGGTATTCTGGCATTTTTATGGGCCACAAACTTGGTTATATTTTACCACAATGAGAATCTCTGGCAAAAAGATATTGTAAGAGATATATTTAAAAAGTCTTGGTCTTCAATATTGTGGCGCATGAATTTGTATTTAGGTCCTGGTTTATTTTTAAATGTTCATGAAGAACGGAACGAGAAAGGGGCCTTTACAAGCAAGTTTAAGTTCCCGTCAAACAATTCGAACATTTAAATCGGAAAATGTAGTGCCACAATATTACTCAGTTTTTTATCATCTTTCTAATAAAATCATTCCCAATTCAATCCGTTCGGTGGTTGCTGAGAAAAAATATCAAAAATTTGCCATTGGAATTGCATAGGGCTTGGGAGCTGTGATATCCTCTTAAGGAACACGCTAGTGGCGTGTATCCGGTCGTTCTGTTCCGAGCGGTTTTCCGTTCCCAGCCAGGTGCTATGAGCAAGGTTCAATTCTCGCGCTTGCGAAGCATCACGTGTTCAAGGATAAACATTACAGTTCTGCCGAGGCCAGACAAACAATCCGGGCCCGCAATTGATCCCCGCGCGACCGCGAAACTTCACGTGTTGAGGATCTATTACACATCCTGCCCAGGCAAGAAAAACAAACAGAAAAACAAGCTGGGAATCAAACAACGCCATGGTTACTTGTTCCAGTATTCGAACCGTAAAAATGGACGAGTTCACGAGTATGAAAAGCAATCTCGCTGGGTCGGACCCTCCCCCCCCCCCCCCCCCCCCCGAGCCAAAAAGTTGTGTCGGAAATTAACCAATGGTTTAAGAGCAAGACAAACGGCAAAATTTTCGATATGGCTAGCGAAGAATCTTTACGCGGGGGAGTGATGGTGCTCATGAACGCTATATATTTCAAAGGCTCTTGGGAGAACGCCCTCGACACCAATCAAACAGCTCATTTCCGTTCTACAATGGAGGCATCGAACCTGTCCAGGTGAAAACAATGGCACGCAGGAGCACGATGAACTATTGTGCGCTACCCGAGCTCAAGTCGCAAGCCGTCCAGCTCCCATACTCCGGGGACCGATACAGCATGGTCATTGTCCTTCCAAACGACAGGACCGGACTACCGCAGCTCATACGAGCCCTCTTTGTAAGAACAATTCTGACTCTTCTGAAGAAACTGTCTCCGCACGAAGTGGAACTCGGACTCCCGAAGTTCGAGCTAAGTACAAAGTACAAACTTGTGGATGCGTTGAAGAAGCTGGGCTTAATATCCATATTGAGCGATAAGGCCGACCTATCGGGGGTCTCAGGTGACAGGAAACTCAAGGTGACAGATGTAGTGCACAAAGCTATGGTGGATGTGAGCGAAGAAGGAACCGTCGCAGCCGCTGCAACGGAAGTCAAGTTGGTATATGAAAGCCCCGGCTATCCTGATATTACGAAGTTTTACGTCGACCCCCCTTTTTTGTTTTTCATCTGTGACACCGCCACAAACCAGATTCACTTTATTGGTGAGGTTCATAGATTGTGAACAAGCCCCATCTGAGCAGATGTTATTGGAACTTTCTTCGCCGCACTTTCTAAACACTTTCTAAAGGTGTTCCTAGCAAATAAACCATATTCGATGCAATCTGGATGTTTACGTCCTTTTGAGGGTGCTACTTCGAAAACACAGCCTTGCAATAAAATGGGCTGTCAAGAGACTTTTTTTAACATATACTCTGTGAGGTACAGAAAAATGTCCAGTATCAGTTATACTTCGCCGTTTTCTTTTTTTTTTTGTGGTCGTTAATTACATAAAATTGGCTCAACGTGCCACAAGATTTCGCTGATCTGGTAACAAATCTTTAACGACAAAAATGTTTTTGCAAAGTTATTAATTTTTTTTTTACTATAGTCAGTTACAGCTTAAAGGGACCACGAAACGATTTAGAAATTGAATTTTGTCTCTCGCACGTCGTAAAAGGTGTGAAAAGAAACCCAAAAAACACAAAAATAGCGAGCGAAAAACATTTTCGCTCGCTATATAAGAAAACCGGACTCTTTTGCACCTTCTTTCCTGGGCAAGCTCTCTGCCTTTTCAAAGCTATGCATCCGGGGAACCGCAGACGTCAGCCAAATCCACGTCGCCTATTGGGTAAGAGCCTACCTCACCAGCACCGCGATCATAAACAATAGCCGGCGAATGTTTTCTAAAAGTTTTGTTAAATAATATTCAGATCCACATTTTGTAGCATAATTAGCGACGTGACGAAAATTGCCGAATTTGGTAACGCTTAGAGTTTCTCGATATGCTCCCCCGAAGGGGAGCAGAGTTGCGCATTTGGTTTCCCCGCGCCGCCACGCCGCTATTCGCCGAGATCCATCACGTGAGGAGCAAAGCATCCGGCGCCGTGCAAAGAAAGCCACCTTTACGGTCGCTCCGCCGACGTTGCTCGCGCCCCGGCGTATGTTCCCCTGCTTTCGCCTCCTTCTCGTCCTTTTCTGTTTTCCATGCGCGGCGCCGCTATTCCCCAAATTTAGTCACGTGAGGAGCAAAGCATCCAGGGCGTGCAGGAAAGCCGGCGCTACGGCCACCCGCCGAGGATGAATGCCAACGTTAGTAAAACCCTCAGTTGGGAAACTCACCCTTGAAACCTGGGCCGCTGGCGTCCACCGAGACCGAGCTAAATCAACACCACCTAGAGCTAAGGCCGTAGCGCTTCCCTCTCTCCCTTCAAGGAGCGTCGGCATGAGTAGGCTGAACTGGTAGTGCGCTTCTCCGCAAGGCTCCCCTTGAAAGTTGGCTTATTTGCAAGACACGTTCTCTTTTACTTTCCCTCTCTCTCTACGCTTGCCGCGGTGCAAACAAAAAAAAAAATGAAAAGAAAAAGGCGCCACGGCGTCGCGTTTTGTTTTCCTTTTTTACTTTTTCTCCCCAACGGTCGTCGTCGCGTTCCTTTCTTCGACGGCTTTTTTAGTTACTCCTGCGGGTTGAGTCACGTGACAATGAGGCTGGAGGAATCAACTAGAACAACTCTAGAAGCGAGTGGGTTTTTGGACGCCGAGGGTCAAAAGTTCAACTCTCGAGCGAGATCGAGCACATTTTGGATTACAACACAACCGCGGCGTCGTGTGTGAACGTGAACGTGAACTTTGCTTATCGATTGTCGGTGCTGTCCACTGGTGCTGTCCTTCCGTACAGATGTTTATCCGCGCTTTGGCGGAAAACTGGATGTGAAAGTGTCCATATTTGAGTTTCTGCAAGGATGACTACGAAAGCGCCGCCCGGTCGGTGTCAGGGGCACAAAACGTATATGGGCGCATTGCCTTTCCCTGAATACCTGCACACCGGGCGGCACTGTACAATAAAAGTGCAATAAAATACAATACAATACTATACAGCGAATCGACGGGAAGATCTCGCTCCTTGACGGCATGGCAGGGTGAGAACTTTTCAATTTTCATGATCCTGGTTTCGTTTCTTGGTTTCACTTTTCGCTGAATGCATACATGGGAGTGATTTGGTTGTGGCCTGGAAGCAACATATTCAAATGTTCGCGCTACTTGTAGGTGCAGACCTAAATAAAAATGACTTGATTTATGAGTTCAGATTGGAATGATTTTCGCAAGGTATGCAAGTGATGGGTTATCGGGGTTGCAACCAGCACATCAATGTAAAAATTAAATAAAAAAGAAGTACATCGTGTCGCTTCTGTGTATCCTCATCGGAGCGCAGAAATGATCCGCCGTAACTAACTAGTAAGACCTATATTTTAGCGGGTCTTTGAGCTGTAGTTAGGAGTGCACGCAAGCCGGAATATGGTTCATTGTCCAGTTTAGTTATCCATACACCAGAGCCATATACTAACAATTTAGCTGGCGCCCCTTCAGGCTCCCCAAGGAATCCCAACACACACCAGGAAGCTCTATGGAGCATATTATTATTATTATTATTATTAATTATTATTATTATTTTCTGTACCTGGTTCTATGTGCTCGTGCAATAAGCATTATTATTATTATTATTATTATTATTATTATTATTATTATTATTATTATTATTATTATTATTATAGCAGCGCATTCGGCACATCAAATTCAAGAATAGGTTTAATGTTTGTGATCCGAAATACCAGATCGAAACACTGCCAGGGTTTTCTCTCAAATACGGAACCACTTCAGCTACACTTTAAAAAAGAGCATTTTTTTCTTTTTTTTTGTATTTTTGTAACCATTTTTGATTACATTACCCTTCTTTGGATTAATATGATTTCCTCCTTTTTCGTTCTATTTCTTGCTGAAGCGGTCAAATACACATCCCGGATACTGCTTTGATGAACTCGGGCTACTGTACGGCTTCCATGGGACAAGCTGAAAACTGGCAGCTTTGAAGAGTGCTTTGGAATGTATAGTCAACTGACTTGCTTCTAATATCACGTGTCCACAAGGCACATTTACGAAGATGAAAACAAAATACTGCTGAGGAGCACTCTGTCAACGATCACTACAGCTAGCAAGGATGGAAACTAGGAAGATCTCCCCAAGCGAGCGGATACTTGACGCCCTACCTGCAATGTGGCCCTGGACTGTAAAAAATAAGACACGGCCTCCCGGCCCTGGGCTATCTGGCCAGCCATGCAGTCTACACCACCTTGAAAAACCTAAGGGGCGAAAAATGCAAGGCCGCATCAACAGCACGAAACAAGTTGGCTACAGTTTGCTCGCACAAGAAGACTGTGCTCTCGCAATGAAACTGGTTATAGAAGGGCTTGTTTTTCCTGGTGTAAATGCTGTAGAACACAACTATGTCATTCACCAAGTGGTGATGCCCAGCCAGTGTCGACTTGTTATATATCTTATAATGGAACTACTTGCCGAAAAGGAGACTTCCGACTTCGACTACTGTGAAAATTAACATACGAGTGAGCTCATCTTAAAACATGTGTTGTTGTCACAAGAAAATGCACAAGCATTTTCTTATGACATCTTTGCAGCAAGATGAATGTTCGCATTAATGCCAAA
>JABSTQ010007903.1:0-48281 GCA_013358835.2 Ixodes persulcatus
GTCGTGACGCTCAAATAGGGTCAAGCAGACTCGGGCAACCCTTGCGCATCCACCGTGACCGGTGTACGTAGCACCATTTTAGAACTTGGCGGTTCATGACGGCTTCGTTTACTTATTTGACGAAATGAAGGGCAGAAACCAGCATACTGCTCTGCATTCTTGGCAGAATATACTATGGACGCCCTGTGGTTGACATACAAAGGTTCACAATTTCAGGTAACTTATCGTGCTGCTTCGGCATGCGTGGGTGCACAAATACTGCTTATCAAACTGCACATGCAGCGTGTCTGAAAGAAAATAATAAAGAAGTCACAAAGCCTAGAGCAGCTCACGAAAATAAGGTGGAATAACTTTCCTCCAGTCAGCCTCAGAAAGAAGCAAGACGTCTCGTTCCTTCCTGCTTCTCGGATCCGCTTGGGGGCGCATTAGTGAAATCGAGGAAAACACGCTGTTACTATCTTTCTCCTCTCTTTTGTCTTAGAGTGTGCAGTCACAACCTGTGACACGAAGAGCTCGACGCTGTACGCAGAAAACGCAGCTGGAACGAGGACCTTGGGGTCTCTAGACGACATGCTGGAAGTGGCGAGGCACTTGCCAGGAACATACTGCACCATGAACCGGTAGCGCAGCAGCTGGATGCGGAACCACTGGACGTGACGAGGCATGAGGTCGAGGTCGGTGGAGCCCAGCAACCGGACCAGCAGCTGGTGGTCGGTTTCGACAAAAGAGCTCAGATTATGCAGCTTTATGAACCTCTGGATGGCCCACAGGACTCCCAGCGCTTCCTTCTCGATTTTGCTGTACTGCTGTTCGGCAGTAGTCAGTGAATGCGACGCAAAGGCAATCGCTCGTCGCTCACCAGATATGTTGCTCCTGCAGAAGGACGGTACCAAGGCCGTACGAGCTGTTGCCTGCAGAAACGGTTGCTGAATATTCTGGGCTCTTTCAAGCCACGCTGGTGCTGGATGCCACCATCTTTAGTGAGTCGAAGGCTGAAGCTTAGCCAGTCCCCCAGGTCCAGACCGTGTCCTTGTTTAGGACGAGCGCGATTGGCACAGTGGCGGTGGACAGGCACAGCGAGAAATATCCGATGTGGTTCAGCAATTCCAGGAGGCGCTGCACGCCCTGCACGTCTGTCGGAAATCGCATACCCGTGATGGCGGGGTACCTTGTCGGGGTCTGGTGCTATGCCGTTGGTGCTCAACACCACACTGAGGAACTTGAGGGATGACACCCCGAGGCGGAACTTGGAGGCGTTCAGCATAACTCCTGCTTGCTGCAGTCTCTCGAGGACTGTAGTTGGCTGTCGGGTTTAGACCAGTCTCTGCCAAACACCAGGTTATCGTCTACCATGTTGACGCATCCTTTAATTCCCTCGAGAATCAGTGACATGGGGCTCAGGAACACCTCTGGGGCCGACTTAATTCCGAAGGGCAGGCAGCAATAATAGAATCGCCCGAAGGGTGTAATGAACGTCATGCACTCCTGGCAGCTTTCGAAGAGGCGCAAATGGTGAAACCCGGACATTGCGCCCAGTTTCAAGAAGATGGTAGCGCTTCCCGGCAACCCGAACGCCTGGTCGACGGTCGGCATTATATGCTGCTCTCGGAGGATGACCTGGTTCAGCTTGGTTAAGCCGACGCACAGTCGATAGCCTCCCGCTGCCTTGGGAGCCCCGACAAGGCCGGCGCACCATGCCGTAGGAGTCTCGACCACTAAGAAACGCCATTGTTTGAAGACAAGGACACGTCTCCTTTCTGCATTATTTCAATGCTGTTCAGCCTTCTTTTCCGAGAGTACCCAAAGTGCGGCTAGCATGACATTGCATGCAGACGACAGCGATATTGGCCATAGTACGATCGAAGTTACGGTCTAGATCAGCGTCAGAACATGACTATCTGCAGGTTGATCGATTATACCATAGTCGCACCAACGGTTCCCTAAAACACTGAAATCTTAAATCGAATAGCAACCAGGGAGCATATGTCATCTTGCTGTGAAACACAGAGAGACCTGAACGACCAGTCGCATCTTCGTTCACAACCAATTCCAGGACAGACAGCACTGTTTTAGCGATACTGATGATGCACAGAGACACGAACCAAGATGATCCTCAGATGATCGTTGGTTGGCACTCGGACACATGGCAACATCGGCGACCAATCGCATAGTCGTTCATGACCACTTTCACAACAGACAGCAGTGCCTGAGCATGTTGGTTATGCGCAGAAAACAAAAACAGGGCGATCAACGGTTGCCGCACTCGGCAAGAATGTAGAACATTAGGCGCACAGACAAATAATCGGCATGAGAGTCGCAGCTATGTGGATTTCGCAGTCTCATTTGTCACAGGCAGGCAGCAGCTCTCGAGTCTTGGATGTACTCGTATCATCGGGCCTACAACTGCCCGAACCACTCGCACGCTGCTAATGACTGACGACTCTGAACAAGAACTACCTTGGATCTGTCATGACGGATGCGAGACGTGCTAAAGACGGAAACGAGGGCGATAACACCTGATATCGGAAGCCTGACCGCAACCAAAATGTGCAACACGTCGCACTAGGTGCGGCCTGCACAGTTTTTAATAAACATAATTTTGGCCCGCCTAATTTTTTAGTTGTGCACCCTTGGTCTAGCACTTCCCAGTAGATAATAGGGTTAATAGGAGTCGTACCCTCGCTCCTAACACACATTTCCATGAGTTCCCAGAGAGCTGCCAGGTGACTCAGTGTATATCGAAAACCACATATTCCACTGTTCGCATTTAATCATTCTCCCGATAGTACCTTGTACTTGGATATGCAAAGGGAACAAAATAATTAAGGGCAAAAAATGCAGAGCAAGAAACGACAATAAGGGGGTTCCTCTTAAATCCTCTGAAGCCTATAAACAAACTGGTCTTCGACGAGTTGGGATCTGTAAATTGGCCTATGACGGAGTGGCCTGTTTTACAAGTTGTCTATCGACAGATTGGCCTTTTACCAACTGGCTTTCAACAAATTGGCCGGATACCACGACACACAGGCATGAGCGCCCGCAGAAATATTCCCGGAGGGAGGAGAGGGGCCAGAGTAGATAGCAAAAGCCTCTCGTTTTCTTGCGTCTTTTCCAGAAGTAGAACGCAGCAACTTCCACACACTCCTCCTTGCACCAACACCTCCGGGCGCCCTTGCACACATGGGACGTCGGCGACCGTTCGCGCCTTCGTTCGCAACAGCAGCACTGCCATCTGCAGCTCCAGAAACACAAAATTAATGTAATTGTCGGTTGACACGATAAGGGGTAACAAGAACGAACGGGCGCCTATGCACACAGAGAACGCCGGCGACCGTTCGCGTCTTCGTACACAACAGCAGCAAGGCCATCTGCACGGTGATGGTCACTTGGCAAACGGTAAGGGGTGACAACACCGAATGTTGCACAGAAGACGCACAGATAAACCACACATCACAGTCGCTACAGCGGTCGCGAGAACAAGGGACCTCAAAGAGCCACAACTCGCTTGCAGTCCTCGTAGCGTCACAGCGTTGTAGTCTTTGCACCGCTGGTTGCAGTGGTCGCAGCCAGGGTCAGGGCCCGGCAGTCGAGGCGGCCGAGGCAGCCGAGTTACGATATGTGGCCAAAGAGGCCGAGGCCCGAAGCCCACCGCTATCGCGGCTGATCGCAGCCGCCCAGTGTACGTAGCAGTGTCGGCATCGTTTCGAAGTTTAGCGGTTTATGACGGATGTGTTTAAACTTGGGGTGTGCGAATATTGAAATTTTCGAATACGAATCGAATACGAATAAGACAAAAAACGGGGTTCGAATATCGAATCGAATATCGAATATATGTCTAGTAATAAAAATTGCAAAACGAGAGGTGACAGCAGGTTTTATTGCCTTTTTAAAATAAATTAATGAAACTGCACTATACTGGGCTGCAGCAGGCTAAAGATACTTCTAGTAATGCACTCATTACAAATTATCGTGTAGGAAAATTAACTGCCCAACGTGTTCAGAGAGTAAGCGCTTCCTACGCGCCGTGACAACATTTCCACCAGTAGAAAGACCCTTTCACTCGGGAAACCTGCGAAATTTCACTAAAGTTCGGAGAAGTTCGACTTATGGACAGTGTTGCCCGGCTGCTACTCGAATATTTTGAATTTTGGGCAACAAATAATTTAGAAAGTACCTTATTTTATATTTAATAAAATGGTTACCAATGTTTATTACACCATATAAAATCAGACATATGCGCTTTTAACGCTTTCATTAGTTATTAATGTGAACCAGTGATGCCAATAAACCCAACGAATATTGCACTTTTCCTCTCCAAATAAAGTCAACTAGTTTTTTTTTTTTTTAATTTGTGCGCATGCGCACAAAAGTTAAACTTCGCTCGAACCATTGTCGAACATCACGTTGAAAGTTCGAAAAAGTCGAACTTGGTCGAACTCGAACTTGGGCAGGTTCGCGACATCCCTAGTTTTGACTGCGCGGGAGTGGCAGGAGTTGTCAATGGCGATGCAAAGTTCTGTTCGCACGTAGCTTTTTTTTCTTCAAACATTTATATTAGATAACACTTTCGAGATTTATTTTATATTTATATTTCCCTCTCGAGGCTTATTTTATTGTATCACTTTATAGAACGCGCAATTACATCACATATTGCTATTAGCGGCGAGAACGTTTGGTGGCGCCCTCCTATGGTTCCCCCTTGTGACGTCATTACCTTGCAAACAACAAGTTCGATGGTGTTTGTAAATAGCATGGTGGAAGCTTGAAATCATTGCGCTCTCAAAGGAACACTGCCAACACCGTCAAAATTAAAGTTCTTTCATTCCTCTTATTTCCGTCGATGATAAATCCTTTTCTGACGTCATAGTCAGCGTTCGGCCAATCGTGGAAGGCCGACCACAGCGACGCTTGTGTTCGCTCTCGGGGCTAATAGGAAGTATTCACTGGCGGCCATAGCTGTGTGCACGACTGCTGAGCGCGTGCTGATGGCGAGCTTCCACAGTTCTTTTGTAACGTGCATTTCGCACCCTCAAGATTGCCGGTCTTAGCAGCCTACTAATGTGGGCTCGTTCAGAGCATGCGCTCTAAACAGTACCCACAAATATGGCACCCAGTGAATACTCCTTATAGAAGTGCCACACAGCACAGGGCTTGATGAAAATGAAACCGAAACTGATCCTGTCTTGCTGCCATCGGACAGATACAAACGGAGCGGACCGACAACGCACGCATCAAACGCCTTTCTCAGTGAATAAACGTATTCATAGGGTAATGCGTGGCAGGCAGATTATTCGTTACTTGCTTGAATATTCGCAGTTTGTGCGAATATTCGCCGTTTTTCCCGAATATTCGGGCCGAATATTTGGGAACTTCCAAATATGCAATTTTCGAATCGAATACGTTTCAAATAAGGAAAATATTCGATTCGTATTCGAAATTTCGAATATTCGCACACCCCTAGTTTAAACTTCTTTCTTTATGAATGTCGAAAACGCCACGTCAAAAGAAACGACTGAAGGACCGACCTCGTCGTCTTGGCCCCTGCGTAAACGGCTTAGATCCAACCTGGGTGCCCAAATCATGTTTATCAAACAGCGCGCTGATGAAGCTTGGCGTCAGTGGATAATAAGGACTTTAATTTTCCTTCCATCGGTCTGGGTTTCTTTATGCCTGTTTTGGTGAATAAAAAAAATAAAAAAACTTAACGAAAAAAAACAACACCACTCCTTCCAGGGATCGAACCTTCGACCACTTGGTCAGTAGTGCGATGTTCTACCCCTGCGCCAACTAGACTTTTTTTTTTTTTTTATTGCCGGTTTGGACATGTACAATACAAAAAGATCACACTGTTAAATTCACTTCATGAAGATCACTTATGCGCGGTCGTAAAATTTAAAATTCTTTCAAGGTCTCAAGTACGTCTAGAATTGACACCCAATCAGGCGCACAAACCAAAGTGGCGTATACAGATTTTAGTCTGCCGATAGATTTTATGAAATACATGCGTACGGGTCGGGCATCAACGTCGGCATGCCTTACTGCCATTCTACTTCTCCATATGGCATGCAGGCCCAGGAGCATAAGTAGATCGAGAGGGATTTCAACTTGTTTCTCCACAGAGAGAAACCTAATGCCGTATGGGGTTAAAGGCAAGTCTTTTTTAATAGTTCGCTGGAGGACGTCCCAGAAAAGGAAAGCGTCCCAGCAGTCGAGAAAAACATGTGCGATAGTTTCAGGCTTTTTGCACAAAAAACAATCAACGCCCCACGGTACGTAAATTTTTTTCCCCTCAAGCCAAGTTTTGACAGGGAGTGTATTGGTGTGTAACTGGAAAAAAAATGTTTTAATAGAAGGGGCAATGGTCATCTTTTTAACTCTAGATAACACATTACGCTCTGGGCCTGCATGAAACATGGGACGATACAACGGTTCAGGAAAAACACTTTCAATAAGGTCACGAGTTAAGCGCTTGCGTGTCACCGTCGACAAGTATTGAAGAGAAAAACGCACAGACAAAAAACCACACGCTTCAACCACTTCTCGAAGAAAACTGCTGAGTTTCCTCTGCTCGGGTCTACATAAAGAAACAACAAAGAAAGAGATTTCATCTGCAAGTGTCATTTGAATTACCGTCCGAAGAAAAGGGTTGGTTTGTTCTCTAAGAAACATAAAACGGGATACAGTCTGCCTAACGAACACGTGAGATAACGATAGCCCTCCCTTACTAACGGGACGAAACAAATTGTCGCGCCGCATTCTCTCCCATCCCGATCTCCAGATGAAAACGGCAAAAACACGATGTAATTTCTGAATATTCACTCTAGCACACGCCAGCACTTGAAGCACATACCATAATTTAGCGATTAGAAAAATATTACAAACGGTAGCTCGCGTAAAAATGGACATATCCCATCCTTTTCATTTGCCAGCTGCCTCGCGCGTTTTCTGCACTACTGATGACCAGTATATGTTCGGTCTCTTATAATGTTGTAGAGGAACGCCTAAGTACTTTGGAGGTGTCGACGTAAAATTTATGTTTTCAAAAACGTCAAGCTTTGTGGCCCATGTTCCATGCCATAAGCCGCTGCACTTTTGCCAATTGACAGCTGAGCCCGTAAGCTCGCAGTAGGCCTTCACTTCACTTACTGCTGCTGTGATGCTGTCTTTATCTTTACAAAAAATAGCGACATCATCCGCATAGGACTGGAGTTTGACCTCTATATTTTGTAACGAAAACCCACTAATACTCGTATTATTTATTATAGTTCGGCAAAAGGGCTCTAAATAAATACTAAATAACAAAGGTGATTGCGGGCAACCCTGTTTAACTGACGAGTCCACAGAAATTCTCGACGTTGCTTTCCCGTTAATTATAATCTGTGTTGTACATCCCGTATATGCAATTTGTACAAACTTTCTTATGACTTTTCCCACTCGTACATCACCTAAGACTTTTTATAGGACGGTATGTTGCACTCGGTCAAACGCTTTCTCCAGATCAATCTGGAGGATGGCAACCTGATCAAGTTGAGCATCGCACAACTCTAATACACTTCTCGCAATGTGCACGTTCGTTAAAATGGATCTACCTCGGTTACTACAGGTCTGGTGATCCCCTACTATGTCGCAAATAACATTCTGTAGTCGTCGGGCGAGAACGTTCATTAATACTTTATAGTCGACGTTTCCTAAAGCAATGGGTCTGTAATTCTTAACATTTCTTAATTTGTGTGCATCATCCACTTTAGGAATAAGGACAGTATGGGTATTTAGAAAGGAAGGCGGTAACTTTTCTGCCTCATTCGATTCGGTTATTACGTCATGCAGACGCGCAGAAATATTGTGTTTAAATTTTTTGTAAAATGCCGCAGTTAATCCGTCAGGACCCGGAGCTTTCTTTGTTGCCAGTTCTTCAATCGCCTTCTCAATCTCTGCGACGCTTATCGGTTCTTCTAATTTTTCTGTTATCTCTTCTTCGAGATGAGGCATCACTACTAGGTATTTTTCAAATTGCGCGTCGCTGCCGTGCTTCTGTCGCTGGAAGAGATTACTATAGTATTCAATAAATGCTTTTTCTATAATCTCCGGTTGACTACTTGGTAAGCCTTCGTATTCTATTTCGGCTATGTTTTTTTTCCTTTACATGCTTAGCTTCGGCACTTAATGCCCGTTTGGTGGGCTGCTCCCCTAGAGTGTATTTAGCGGCTCGGGCCCGCACGATGGCTGCTTTATACTTCTCCACCTCTAAGTCCGCAATTTTACTTTTTACTGTCTTAATCTGTTCTGAAAGCATGCCTGGGTTTTCATTTTCGAGTCTGCATAGTCGGTGAAGGTCATCAAGGAGCAACTTTTCTTCAGTTTTTTTCCAGTAAGCAAGCGTGCTAGACCGTTCTATTGCACTAAATTTAACTTCGCGCTTAAACCATTCCCACTTTTCGCAGGCACTCGCCCCTACGTGGTGCATTTTACTTAATAAGTTATCTACAGTCTCAGTAAAAACTTCATCCTTAAGAAGGTTATTATTCATTTTCCACTGGTCCCAACGAAACTGTTTTTTTTTTCTTGAAACCACCAACAATAAAAGAAACGAGTGCATGATCAGAAAAAAATACCGGCAGTACATTATAGTCTTCGTATTCGGTTAAAAGTTCAATTGACACGTAAGCTCTATCAAGACGGGCATGACTCGAGGACTGATAATGTGTGTACCATAAACAATCGTTGGTTCTTTGGTACGTCGCGACATCCTGCAAACTGTATCCCGTAATCAACTCGTTTAAAATAATTGCACTACTGTCGCTTCGTCTTGTAATTTTGGATCGGTCCCGTGTGCCACAAACGCAGTTAAAATCACCTAATAAGACGACTTTACGTTGAGAATCTAAATATTGGTCAATGCTCTGAAAAAACACTTTTCTTTCGTTAATTGCGTTTGGGGAGTATACATTTATGATACGATATTCAACATTAGAAATACTACAGTCGCAAATGAGGAGTCGACCAACATTGTCGACTATTACTGATTGGACTTGTGCGTTCAAAGATTTTCGTAAAAACAACATACAACCCCCGGACATACCATTTGCCCGCGACACGCACACTTCGAAAGAGTGCAAGAAAGAAGCCAGTAAGCATGCGGTCTCTTCGTCACTTCCAACTTTGGTCTCCTGAATTGCGAGGACATCAATACCTTTGTCAATTAGGAGCCTCTTTACCTGATATTGCTTGCGACGCGAGGCAAAGCCTCGAACGTTAAGTGTCGACAATTTCAGGTTTCCGACATAAATAGACGCCCTCGCATGTCAGGGGCTTACCTCGTCTAGAGAACCGCACGAAGTACCGGCTCATAACTGCGTCAGCCGGTCGGCTTGTCCAGTCCTCTGGGTTCGGAAACACAAATTGGTGCGGGTCGAGGCTTTCTCCGCCTCGTGGTCGCAGTCTTCCAAGCCGTCTTCACTGGCAGCTCCTCCGGGTTCGAGTCATAGCCAACCTTAACCGCGTCCGAGTCCGAATCCGAATCGAGTTCCCGTGGTCGTTTCGTGGCCAACGCCCCAGTGTCAGCCATATCCACGTCGACGTTTAGCTGCGCCTCAGTAGACGTCGTTGGCTCGACGACTCTCGCCTCTTCCTCCTCCTTCCCCGACGCAGTGTTGCATGGTGTTGTCTGGTCGAGGCTCGTCTCGGCCACGGCAACTGGCGTGGACTCCGTCATTTTCGGCAACTCTGCAAGCGCTAGTCGGTCGGTGCCATCCTTAGCTCTCTCCTCATTGTCTTTGGCAGCGGTAGCGGCACTCGCGGCGACTTCTTCCGCGTCTGTCTCGTCCATGACGTGCTCGGCGTTTGTCTCGCCGCTTCGGGCACCTGCGGCCGCTGCATAAGTCCTCACACATTGGTCAGCGTCGTGGCCGAAACGGTGGCACGACTCACACTTGGGCACACGGCAGTCACGGCGGATGTGGCCGGTCCGCTGGCAGCGCAGGCAGAGCGGCGCCCTGCCCGGCGCTACAACGAGCGCCAGCCCTCCGGCGATGCGCAACTGATCCGGCAGGTTGTCCAGTGTAAGCCCAGGCTTGAGCCGAATGACAGCCGTTCGCGTCATCGATGCGCAGCCCGCAATGCCTTGCACCCGCCACTTCTTGGTGCCCACCTCGATTACTGTGCCGTACGGTGCCAATGCCGCCTTCACCTCGTCATCAGGAACATGGTACAGCATCCAGTGAAGCTTGAGGCGGATGTCACGGTTTCCTGGGTCGATGACGAGGCATCGCCGCCCCTTGAAGACGAGGTCGCCGGCGGCAAGGGCCTTCCGCTTTCCCTCGGGTGACTTGAAAGTCACATCCCAGACGTGGTTCATCTGGTATGCCCCCAAAGCGGTGACTTCGGGGAGCATTTCCAGACGCTGCAGGGTGTCCCGGAAGTCCTCGACTCGGTACGGGCGGCCACGAACGTCAGCAGGCAAAAACACGGTGTTTAACACCGCAGAACCAGTCGGCAGGGGTGGCAGTATAGTCGGGTAGTCAGTAGACGCTGCGTCTTCCCTGGCACCGCGGCCCAGCCGGGCCGCAAAAACCGCTCCGCTGGAGCTCATGATTCCACGTCCGCACGCGCTGGTGTTCGAAATTGGAATACTCGCCAACTAGACAAGGAGGAACTGGACCTCCTCCTTTCATCCAAACTTCCGTTCCTCCCTTCTCTGGGCAACTTGACCACAACAAGGAGGAACAGTCGCTGTTGCTACCTTTCTCCTCCTTTTTTTCTTAGAGTGTACTCACTTCAGAGGAGTTGGGTGACCGCAAGCCATCACAACTGCTGCGGCGCCTACCACAACGTTTAGGTGAAAAGTCGCCTACCTTGGACGTCGCGTTGCTTTGGGAGTTTTCTCTGCAACGGCTCCCGAATAACGTCCGGATGGTCCTGACGTCTTCGTCGGGACTTAACCTCGAAGAACTGGCAAAACTTGCGTACTCCGTCATGGAAGTCGCTGTGCCCACCATCGCACAGATCCAAGATCAGACCAGACCTCACCCTACCTCCACTTCACCTGCCAGCATGACGACTCCCGCATCCGATTTCAGCGGCCTTGGGGAGGAATTTCACCGTGAGACGCCTCTTGGCTCAGATCGCTGCTCTCTGTGCCCGACTTCCAAGAAATCAACGTCGCAGATCAACTCCTCGACAACATCGACATCGTCCTCCTTCGCCCTCCAAGGTACCTACCATCGCACTTTCAGCGCGCAAGCAGGGAGGTGCGTTCCACCATGCACGGCCTCGGAAAACATCCAGACCCACCACCAGAGGCTGCGAGTGGTGCCGGTTCCGAAGCCAGCCGTCTCTTTTTTGTATCAGACAAACCTTCTGGTTTTCGGTTCCTGGTGAATACCGACGCCAAAGTGAGTATTCTTCCAGTAACGTCCATCTCCATCAGGCCAGAGAGTTGCAACGTCACCATGCAAACGGGTTTTATCAGCTGCCATCAGACTAACACCAACAAGGGTGAAGCCTTGCAATTTAAGGTTATGATAATAATGCAATTAAATGCAAAGGTGCAAGCGAGCTGGACAAGAATGACGAAAATAATCCCTGAAGAAGGAGAACAAGAGGGACAAAGGACAAACACAAATCTCCAAACACAACTAGATGACTGGTGCGCGACCGAAAAAATCCGCCTGGTCCGGGTATCGAACCCGGTACCTCTCCATTTCCAGTGGAGCGTTCTACCAACTGAGCCAGGGGTTAGACGTCAAGGTGCTGGAAAGACACGAAAAGTTCTTTCTGGTTGACAGAAACGGAAAGCAAGACACTATGTTAATGAAAACATGGACAGCAGTAAATACGTTCTAGCCTTATTTATAGACTTTAGTAGGGCCTTTGAAACAATAAACCATGATATATTACTAGATAGATTACACAGTATTGGTATTCGGGGGAAGATGCATGATTTATTTCAGAATTATCTTAATGATCGGTATCAGATAGTACGATTAGGCTTAAAATATAGCAGGGAAATCAAAGTCAAGCAAGGAGTACCGCAAGGTACAGTACTAGGCCCACTGCTTTTTAATTTATACGTTAACGAGATAGCCCAGGTTAAGTTAAAAAGTGAGCTCTTTCAATTTGCAGACGATACTGTAATTGTATATGCACACAAAAATTACGAAGTAGCTGTAAAGACGATACAAGAAGACATTTATAACTTAATAGAATGGTACCAGAAAAATCAAATCATTGTAAACGTTCCTAAAACACAAGTATTATGCTTCAGAGACCCGAGGAAACAAATTCTAACTGAATTACCAATAAAAATGCACAGGCAGAACTGCAACAACTGCTCATGTATTCCCCTGAAATACGCAGAAAATGTCAAATACCTAGGGATGCACATAGATAAACACATTAAATGGGATATTCACGTAGAACATATTTGTAAAAAATTAAGGATATTAATGGCGCATATGTATCACATCCAAAATTTAGTTCCTCGATCTATACTAAGAATGATCTACAATTCACTAGGCAAATCCACAATTCAATATGGAATAACAGTCTACGGACACTGTGCAAAAAATCTACAACTAAAGATTGAAGCGATTCAAAAAAAGATAGTCAGAAATATGGGTTACCTAAGTGAAGAAACTGATTTGCAAAACTACATGCATAAAGAACTAGGAATGTTGCGTTTTAGAGACCAGTTGAAGTACGACATTATTATAAAACACTTTTTCAACGACAAACATAGAGTGGAAAATGCCAAAGAAAGAACTTTAAGACCGAATAGAAAATTTATTGAACCATTTATATACACTAAATATGGAGAGGCCACCAGAAATTATTATGTACCCAAGATTTTTAATGAATTACCTGATGACTTACTCAAGGTAAAATCCCAAAGAATAAAAAAGCTGTCAAAAAAGTGGGTAATAGAACAAAGTAAAAAGAACCCCTAAATTTTGGTTCGCTTCGATAAACTCATTAATAGTTAACGACGTGACGTAATCAATGCCAAAATCCATCATATGTTATATAAAACTACTCTTAATGAATGCGTGGAATAATGTAAATATTGTTCAGTAAGCAATGGCGTGCTCTAGTGCATACGTTTTATCACTTTTTTCTTTTTTTTGAAAGCAGAGGCATCTGTCGCGCCCTACGCACAAGACAAAATTGGCTTATGTAGGATTATTTTGTACTGTGTTTTCGGAAGCAAATAAAGATTTTATTGTATTGTATTGTATTGTATACCTATCGACCCCCTCAAACCGGCCCCCCTTGAGCCAACGCATGTGCCAAACTTACTACCTCTATGTTAGTCGTCCACCGGCCCTTACTCGACACCACACAAAAAAACCACCGAGCGCCAGGGGGGAGCCGGTGTTGTGGCCAAGCGATAACCATGAACATGTCTGGCGCACAAAGACACGTCACAGTGATGCATCGAACGGTGACATCCGCGGCGTGGCGATTATTTTACACGGGAGCACAAGCTCTGCCCCAACTGTGTGAGACTGGCAGGGAGCGCAGTGGCAGCAGGACGGCCTTCGGACGCTCCTTCTTTTTAGTTCCTTTTAATTGTAGTGATAAAGATTTGTTTGTTTTTGTTTAACCGGCAAACGTCTTCCAGTCACTACAAACTCATGAACTCACGCCCCTCACCGAACACACGAACTCGTGTCCCTCATCGAACTCATGAACTCTTACTCACTCACCGATCTCGGAGGCCATGCTGACTCAGAAGTAGTTCTCGCCCTCACCGTAGTCGCGGCGCTGGCGCTCGTGTTGCGCGCGGGTTGCGCGGCTTTGACAACTCCACCACGGTCGCTACCGCCTTCCGCCGCTCCGGCACCAGCGGTCACGTCGCAAAGTGAAGAAATGCTTTGTCTTTTTGTTTGTTTCACTTCGACTCCTGCCGCGCGCCGACCGAGCTCAGGAAGGCGCGCTTTGTTGGGTTGGGATGCAATGGCGCATCATCGCGAGTTTCGCGGAGAAGCATTCTTTACTGTCCTTGAAGAGGCGATGCAACGATTTTTGTACTTTGCGCAAATCCCATTTAGAACAGATCCCTGATGTTAATTACCTGGGAAAAACCCGTTCGTTTTTCACCACACGCAATCGAAGTCGCAGGAAAAATATAGAGAAACGAGCAGCGTTCACCCCCTCAACTCGCAGCCAGAACAGGCGGCCACGTGATCTGGAGCCGATTATATGCCGCCAATGTTGATCGTAGCCACGTGCTGGGGTTTGCCAGAGTCTGGGTTTGCAAGGCACAGGACACGCACTGAGTTCCAGACATTGTTATGGTTCGGCTATTGTTGTCATTGCAGCGATTGGACATGGACCACTACCCGAATGCTTCTAGAGATATCTATTATCACGACCCCAAATCGAGTGCCCACGCAATGCTCGGGTTCAGGTTATGAGCCGCATTCAAATATCGTCACTGGGCGGTACTGCCACCACGCAGCTACGTCATCAAGTTTTGAGAAAAAGAGATTAAATGAAAACGCGCGCTTTTGTCCTTCAAATTACGCCACAACAATGGAGTTTCTTGATCAGTGGCGTTGAGTGCGAGTATCTTTGAGCCACACTATACTTCGTCTAACCTTAGCATGGACTATTGTTAGCCGCGCATGCTAAAAGCGCGAGCTATAGTTGCTTCGGATGAAGCCTCGGCGGCTGCACGGGCGCTCGTGCAGCGAGTGCTCCAGTCAAGGCAGTCAAGGCTGGCCGCTCGCGCTTGCACAGCCTTCGCAGTTAGTCCATGCTAAGGTGAGACGAAGTATAGTGCCAGTAAGCTCGTGCAAAGTGAAAAACAAACAAACAAAAGAAAAACATTCCAATTGCATATCGTTGCACCACTCCTTTAACTGTCCTTTACTATTTGTTTCAAACATTCGCGACAACTTCGTGCAAGTATGAAGTGAGCGTCTGCATTGCTGTTTATTCAGGTGTGAATTATTATTACGCCAACCCGCACCAACGTGAGTTTGCATTTTGTTTCTGCGTGGCATATTGCGAACTTCTCCGTTATGGCAGGACGGTTTGCAAGGCAATTTGTTGTTGAGTAGAACTATTTTGGAACGGTCTGTCTTCATATTTATCGTCGTTCACACAAATTATTTACCTAAACAACTGCCTGGTGGTCCGTACCATTTTATTGTTATATATTATTATTATTTTTTTTTATCCCGTCTCTCGTTTTCTGTTGCACCGCAGATACCAACTAAAACTGAAACGCATTAACCTACCAACTCTGAGCTTCGTAAAATGTTACACTTTATGGATCCTGAGGAAAAATCGTGATCGGTGTCGGATGCCTTCGGTATTCTTGTTGCTCAGAAAGCGTGTGCCGGTGTTCCAACTTGTCAATATGTTGAATACAAATATTTACAAACGAGATGTACAAAGTTGTGTTTTCTGTTAAAATGATTTATTAGTTTTTGATGGATGGTAATTTTTAATTTGTCTTCACTAAATTGAATGAATAAACGACCTACCGGTGTAAGCGCAAGTTCTTTTAACTTCGATATTTAAATTACTTCACTCGTAACTATAATTGATAGCCTAATTGAGATATTCACGCTATGATTATAAAGTAATTAATGCAAAGGTGTAAGCGAGCTGGACAAGAACGACAATATGAGTCCCTGGACAAGGGGTACAAAGGAGACAAAGGAGAAACACAAATCTCCAAACGCAGCTAGGTGACTGGTGCGACACCAACGAAATCCGCCTGGTCCTGGCACCAGTCACCTAGCTGTGTTTGGAGATTTGTGTTTCTGCTTTGTTCCCTTTCTCCAGGGATTATTATTGTCGTCTACGTTACATTTGAAGAGGGGAAAGGGCGTGGTCATGCGACTTAATTAAACGGTCTACAACACTTCAAGATTTCTTTTGTTAGATAAAAAAGTAAATAAAAATGGGGCGCTTAGTTGTTTTTGGGCGGGGAATGTTGCTTCCGTGCACGAACACGCATGCACGCATATAAAATATTTTTTAATTACTTAGGTTGGGATCTTACCTCCTCCCCCCTGTTATTTACTCGTATAAATATAAATCATGTTGCTAAAAAAAAAAAATAGCGCTCCTCGTAAAGGACTCTGGCGTGCATTGGCGCGAGCTGTACCGGTTGATAAATAATAATATAAAGGAATCATAACTAATATGTAAATACTATTGGAGCTAGAAAGAAGACCCTTTCTCCGGCACGCAATACGTTTTCGGGTGCAGCCAGTTTTCCGACTATGCTCAATGGCCCTCTTTTGGGCGACTAACGGGGTGTAGGATAGCATCTAAGGAATGTCGATTTGTTATCACCAATATTAGGTGAAAGTTAAAAGATCGTTTCACGTCTCTTTGAATGTAATCTAGAAACGTAACGTCTGCAATTGTTCTATGACAACCCATAATCGAATTAACTTTTATACGCTACCAAATAAATGCAGCAGCCTCTAAAACCAATTGCGTACAAGTCCGGCGTTTCAGGCGAACTGGGGCTGTCTTCAGTGCATTTGTTTACAGAACTCCATGCTACAGCTTAAACAAACAACTATACAGGCGAATCGCGACAGTTCCCTGCCGGATTTAATTTTAATATAGGCTTCAGGATTAGTAACCATGCATAAGACGAGCGCACTCGAAATTGCAACGTCTGCCTTCAGGCGTACCGGCGTAGTGATTGTTTGCCTCCTTGGCGAAACAACAAAACGCCGCTCGTATATCGGTGCCTCTCACGAGAGCAGCCGAGGCGAGCGGGATGCTGCTGCCCCCCCTCTCGTCACCCCGCCACGAAGCAGCGACCACCGGCAAATGACCACACCAAGCCGCTGCTAAGCGAGCCGGAGCCGAAGAGCGCAGAGAAATCAATAGGTACCTTTCCCCCTTTCCAATCACTCGTAGACAACCAGCCGTCCGAGCTAACATCGCCATTGCAAAGTGAGCGTCGACTCAACTTCCCCGATATGTACGGAGAAGTTACATGATCAGCCCTTCCCCGACGTCGCCGCGCAAATCTCCCCAAACCCATGGCCTCTCAGGGACCTTATGCCTCGCCAAACGCATGCACTCACCGGGCCCTCAGGGACCTTATGCCTTGCCAAACGCATGCACTCACCGACCTCATGAACTCACGCCCCTCACCGAACTCTAGTATTCACCGAACTCACGAACTCACGTCTTTCACCGAACTCATGCACTCGCCGACCTCACAAACGCACGCCCCTCAGCTAACTCATGAACTCGCCGAACTTATGAACTCACCGAACTCATGAGCTCACTGAACTCGTGAACTCACTGAACTCACCGAACTTATGAACTCGCCGAACCCATGAACTCATCAAACTCACGCCCCTCACTAAACCTCAAACTCATGAGTTTTCGAGGCTTACGAACTAACTCATTCTTACCTCACGCCTGAGTGGTGAGTGTGAGTGAGGTGATTAAGTGCACTCATAAGCAGACTTGTACACGCTACTGAAAAATAGTAAGGAATTACATTTACAATTACTCAAGGCTAAATTGTAATGAATTAAAAATGCAATTACGCGTCTATAAAAGTAACTGACCGTTAGCCCAAATAGTAATCCGTTACTTTCGCGGCGTTACTTCCAACGTTATTGACCTCAAGTAAAAAACAAAGGAAAGATGGTTATTCAAGTTCTTATTGTTGCCACCTGTTTCATTTATTGACCTTGTGTATTTTGAGCAACCTCTGGGTCTCGAAAGTCTCGTCAGACATTTTTCGTAATTTCTTACTGGAGATGTCGACTGCTACGCTGAACGCGCTTTGAACTGAGGCACTGGATGGGAGTGCCATCTTGTGACTCACTAATCCTTCATGACCCGCATTGACCTTCTTCAGCGAAGCAATGGAAGTATTATTTGCCTCGAAGATAAAGCAAAGCTTCGTCGTTGCAGCCGTTGCCTGATATTCGAGAGTTTTAGTTGATCGTTCCGATACCTCCGATATGCCCGATAAAGATACCCGATAACGATATTATGCATGCGCAAAGGCACCGGCGGATTATCGGGTATCGCTATCGGAGTCATCGGAACGATCTACTAAAATTCTCTATTGTTGAAATCGCGAAGCTGCGGAAGCCGTTATGCAACTAGCAAAACTAGAATAAGAAATGATTTATGTACATCTTACTATACCAGCATATATTGCCAGACGATAAGAAAACATAGTTGGTGACAGTAAGGTGATAATTAAATAATAAATAAGGTTTTGATCAATATTCTTCTTCCTTTGGTTCTAAACAGGCGAGCCTCGGTTGAGACGTTGGTGAATAAGAAAGCATTGTCAATATATAAATATAAGTAATAAGAAAAATACCATTAAGACACTCACAACAACAATTAATAAGAGCGTTGGTTAAAACAAGTAAACGTAATTGCCGTCTGTACCTTGATGCCGTTACGCGCAGAACACGGACCGACTGCAGTTTACTCCGGTGTTCTCCACTGATGCCACGAGCAGCGAAGGACAGAGAACTACGCCTCACTAAGGCCCCACTCACGAGTTTTACTCTCTCCTGAAGCCCTGAGTCTCAAGTTTAGGGTAGCCACCATTTTGTTTTATTTATAAAAAGTTCTGCTTCAGATGGGTCCTGCTGGGGTAAAAAGATGAAAAACAAAAAAAAGACTATTGCCATTTTTAAAGTGCTCACAAAAAGCTGACTCACAAAAAGGGTGACTGAGCTGCAGATAACCTGGCTGGAATTCGCAAATAAAGTGGGAAAACCCTAGAAGTTGGACAACAAAAAGGTAAGCAGCTTTTCAAACAGGGTCAAATAAGGGTGAAATGAAGCAGAAAAAAGTACATCCTCTCTTCTAAGAGATGAGAAGTGTACAGCAACGATCGAGGATGCATGGGGCAATAACACCTTCACATATTATCACATCTCTTTTGTGAATTTTAGGGTAGACGGAGCGTTCTCTCCTGTTATGGTATTGTGAAAATGGTCGTAGTCACTATAACCGAGAAGGACATTGTTAATTCTTGTCTGCGCACTTACCGCCTCGAGCTTCTCGAAGAGGCGCACAATCAGTTGGTGTCTTCTCCCCGTCTTCGATCGCAAAGAAAAATCAAAGGGACTAAAAAAAACAAAAAAACAAATATAACTTGCCCCCAATTTTTGTTTTTGTTTTACAGCGGAGCTGTTAAGGGCAAGTTTTCCCAGGATCGTGTCCCCCACAAAGAGATGAGGACCCCGAACTCTGGACACCTACCGCCATCTATGGGCGACGGCGGCAAGGCACGTATCTGGTTGTCGCCGTCGCTCATAGATGGCAGCAGTCTTTCCACTCTGGCTTGCCGAGTTGCGACCGGCCATTTCTTTCCATTGTACAGCTCCGCTGGTCTTCCTCTTCACCAGAGTGGAAAGGTTGAAAGTATTTTGTTAAAGAAATATTATTTTTGATCTTCTGACATTGTTGTTAGGGTCTAAAAATAGATTTAAATAAATTCAGGGGCTTGGTGTTGTAAAGAAAGGCTTTAGGGAAGTGAAGAGTGTCAAGCCTCTATTTTCGCTGGTAAATGCACGTGACAGTGTGACTGCACTCGACTTTACCAATATAAAAACAATATATTTTTTCATTGGGGGGGGGGGGTTGAAAAAGAATGTAAGGGATTACAACGAATCCGTTACGTAAATATGTAAGGGAATTACTTTACAATTACTCTAGCAAATACGTAATTATTCTGTTTCTAAATTACTGATAAATGTAAGGAATTACAAGTAATTTCGTTACTTGTAACGGATTACGTACAAGTCTGCCGAGGTCGGACCACCACCTTGTGCGCTTTCAGATAGACGAAAAAAAAAAAAAGAAATTGCAAAGAAACGACCCGAAAACTAGTCGAGTTCAAAGGCCACTAATCTACGTCGTTGAATTTTTGGCGCGGCTTAGAGAACGGTAAAAGTTTGCTGGGAGCAGGCCGCAGAGGCAAGGGGCATAGTAGCACTGTGTGCATGAAGCGGACGGAGAACACTTAAGCTAAAGGCTTTCAGCGGAAGAGATAAAAAAAGAAAAAAGGTTGGAATTATTTCCACATTGTTTACAGATATTTAAACCCAAAAGTACATTACGTTATGATTTGTTCATATAGTCGGCAAATAAAGTGCTTTCATTGGTTCATTGGGAGATCACAGCATTGTGGAGCGAAAGCTGGCGCTGCAGAATGAGCACAGGTGATTCTGAGTGCAATCGCCACCCCTGACCGTTTCGATCTCGGTGAGCATCATACCGGTGTACGGTCGTCTATCCCTACGGCGTGATGCGCGTCAAAGACCCCCAGAATAGCAGTGGCACTGCATTGGCAAAATTTCTCATCTACAGTGGCATAGCCGCCTTGATAATATGGCAGTGGAGATACCAGACGCCCATTGGAACTGGCTAGTTTACCGTCGTCTAAATATACTGCTGGAGCGACCTCTCTCCCGGCAATCGGTGTTCCCTTGACTGGTGGTACCAGACTACTTTTTTTTTTTTTGGAGCAATTACATTGGGCTATGCCCACAGTGTGATACGTAACGCCGTGCACACATTCATCACACCGTACGGTTACCTCGTTAAGCCTTTCCGAACTTGCTGATTACCTTCTGCTTGCATATTCAGAATGAACCACAAATAACACGCGATCTAACCCTTCAGAACCTTCACAAATCACCTTTTTAAAGGGACCCTGAAACGATTCTGAAATCAAATTTCATCCACCGCACGTCGTAAAAGGTGTGAAAGGAAACACAAAAATAGGAAGCCAAAAAAAAAAAAAATTCTTCGCTATAGAATTTTTAAAAGAAAACTGGACTCTTTTGCGCCTTCTTTCCTTCGAAAGCTCTCTGCCTTTTCACTGTGATGCATCCGCGGAATCGCAGCACGTCAGCCGAATCACGTCGCCTATTGGGTCTCACCAGCACCGCAATCATAAACAATAAATAGCCGGCGAATGTTTCCTAAAGGTTTTGTTAAATAATATTCAGATCCACATTTTGTAGCATAATTAGAGATGTGACGAAAATTGCCAAATTTGATAATGCTGAGAGCCAAGCTGCATCTATCGTGTGGTAAACGAAGCAACTACTGCGCAGTAGGGCCGACAGCGTCGCTCAGTTACCTGGTCGTGACAACTAACGAACGTTTATTTTTCTTCGTGTTCTTCTCGCGCATCCCGACTTCAAGCAGCAAGAAAAAAGTACTTGAAACAGACCACGACGAACAAGAACGCTGGATCCACAAACACGCGAGAAAAGCTACAATGGCCACGAATCCACCGACCCCGACCAAGCAAACTGGGCAGAATATAGGCCTAGCAGGCACTCCGACTCGGCGCAGCGTTGCTTCGACGGTACTTCGCCAAGACCGTCTGCCCACGACCGGCTGGCGTGCTGAATGGAATATGCCCGCGCGACCCTTGTGGACCCTTCCCGTATTATAGTTTGATCGCTGACCTCAATTTGAGATTAAGAGGTGAGGTTAATCTCTTCCCCTTGTTATCTCCTTGTTTTCCGAGGCAGTGTCTGCCGTCGGAAAGGGACTCTCGTCGATTATATCTTCTTGTTTTGTTTGATATAGAGCTTGAATAAACGCCGCATGGATTACCTTCGTAACACGGTATGTACACTTTGTTATTAGTATGCCATTTTCATTCTGACACGACTGCACGCCACTGTCGAGCTATAACAGTTCGTGGGAGCTACGTGAAATGTCGGTCCAACCTTCCTTTGCCGAGTGTCACGTCAGTATCGAGTTGCAATCGTAAAAGATCGGTCCCGAAGCGCTTACCAACAGCGCGAATACAGCACTTCCATCAAACGCGCGCGTCCGCTCCGAGTGTGAACAGGTATTTACGTGGCTCTTGCTGACACTGTCGTAGTTCAAACGTATCTTTTTTAACGTCGGCTCGCTCCTGCATCTCCGAGGCCGCAAAAAACGCCGCGGCAATTTGTTTCCATCTACGTCGCTTTGCAAACGACTGACACGGGCCGCCTTTTACCAACAATGACAGTTGGGTTGACTTCTGGAGTCTTCACCGGAAGACTCGCCGCACTTCCCAACAGGCATACCGGCGTATGAGAGTAGTCCTATGCTGTCGCTGTAGCGCAACATATCTCATTAAATTTCGCTACGCTGCGATGTGTCCATGGCTATCGCGGCGATGAGAGGCGCAGATTCAGAAAATACGTCGGTGACATCAGCGCAGTAAAACCTACCGGCGCACCCCCAACTCGCCGCCGCTAACGCCCCCATTCTCCTACTGTCGAGAGAACTTCCGGTTCCTGTGCCAGGGTACGTCACGACCGTCAAAATTACGCCGCAACTTGTTTTGCGGTCAATTGGAGAGAAAGAAAAAGTCAATATTTCATTAATTTTTTGTGTAGAAGTTAATGAACCGAGACGAAAACGGATGCCTGTTCGGCATTCAGTGAACGTTGAAGGTTTAATGTAAAAGTTATCTGGCAAAAGTAAAAAGGCCATTTCATGGTCCCTTTAAGCATGCGCAAAAACAAGCAAAACACTTTGCTCGTAAACATCAGCAAGAAGTGCGCTCTTGAGAAGAGAAACAAAGAAGCCCGGCGCCCTCGGCGAAACTGTCAATATGAAACTTATTTTTTCCAATGCGGCTTTTATTTCTGTATTTCAATTCTTCGCGGGAACATTGACGCGCAGTTAGATCCTCTTTACATATATATTTTTTACCAACCGACAGGCTATGTGCAGTGGGCTGTGGGCTTTCCAGATAGTGACACCAAGTCTTCGCAGTTATACGCCATTGAGATTTAATATTGTAAGAATTGAAAATCCGTAAACCTATTAAAAAAAAAAGAAAAAAAAAAGGAAGTAAGTCGGTGGTTGGATGTTTATAAAGCAAGTGTTTGATTTGCTCTTCAGATATACGGGTATTGATGTTGGTTCACGCTGCAGAAAAGCAACTTAGCCATTGTAGTACGACCGCTAATCGGGTGTCCAACGTGCGTCACGCAGTAATGATTACACAACCGCGCGCCGGTACGATGATCGCCCAGATCGAAACAGGCAGGGGTGGGGATCGAACCTGAGAATGATCTCTGGGCTTTGCAGCACGTCCAAAGCTCTCCAACAAAATATAATATACGCAGAATAATTAAAAGAAATCAGGCTCAATTAAGGTTACGGGCTTGAGTTGAGCTAGTTGGTGCATTACTAGGATAGGGCCAGCTTGAACTTGGGAGACGAAAAAACGTGAAAAACAAAGATAGAAGAAAGATATAGAAGAAAGAGACAGAGATAGAGATACTCGATTAAGATTTCTTTGCATTGCGCTTGCAATTGGGGCGGTTCGAAAGCTCAACGATTTGCTCACGTGACAAAGTTAACCTCTATTTATTTAACGTTGATTTCGATAAAGGCACTGAACTTGAGCACGTACGTTCATTAATAAAATAATTGGATTACTAAAAAAACATACAAAAACAAGGAAAGGAAATAATCTAAAAACTATGGAGCGTTCACGATAATAAATTTGTACCTTTTTTGATGGAAAGACAATAATACGATCTTAAAAAAAAAAGACTTGCTCTATAAGAATTGCCGATCGCAAAAGCTATCAGTGGCAGGCAGCCCGAGGCATTGGCATTGAGCTAACAAAAATCAAAGGTAATAGCAAACTGCCGCTGGACAGATAACAAATCATGCCGATGACAGCCGTGCTATAATATTTCGGAACTGCTAAAAACAGACGGGGTAAAAAAAAAAAAAAAAGAAACGACGATCCGCTTACTGAGACCTTGAGGTGCAATAATGATATTAAAAAAAAACCCCGCAAAACCTTATAAGGGTTTGGTTTGTTTTTTTGCTTCCACTTGGAAACATTTAAGGCTAGGGGCTATTTTTTATCCCCAAAACATAATGTTTTCTATAAAGTATTTTTTCTGTTTTTTTTTTGTTTTGATATTTATTAATAGCTTGAATAGCCAGGGTCTCAACCGCTGCGTCTCAATGAAGAATATTTTCGCGTAGCCCATACACAGGGTGTTTCAGTGAAGGCTTTAAAAAATCACTTAAAATATGCTATTCAAGATGAAAAAAAATCTTTTCACTAAAAAGCCACCGGCCTTGGCGGACGTCAAGGATTAGAAGGTTATCCTAATTAGCAAGATAATGAACTAAAATGTACTAGTTAACTTTTTAATTAGGAAAAGTGAACATATGGTTCCACTGAGAAACTAAGTATCATCGAAAACAATTAAATTAACTCTTTATAGGGAGATATAAGGCAAAGGCAGCATTTTACGGCATTCTAAAAAAAATGCTCAGTTTGGACGCGTTTCTAGGTTTCGATCTGTCATCGGAGCGCATCTCTGCGCTCGCGGTCCTGCTCCCCAGTGGCTCAGGCGCGCAACACTCGTGCGCCCTAATCCCACCATACTACGAGGGAGACGAGGTGGTGGCTTCGCGCAGCGACCATGCAGGACCGCGGCCGCAAAGATGCGCTCCGATAAGAAGCCGAAACCCAGAAACGCGTCCAAACTGGGCGTCTTTCCAGAACGCCGGAAAATGCTGCCCATAGCCTTATATCTTTCTAAAAAGAGTTGATTTAGCGCTTTTCTATGATGCTTTGCAAGTTTCTATTTTGAACTATATGTCTATTTGCACTAATTGAAACGTTAGTTAGCACATTTTAGTTAATTAAATTGCTAATTAGTATGTTTTTGTAATTTTTGACTTCCGTCGAGGTCGGTAATTTGTTCCCGCAAAGAGTTTCTTTTTATCTCGAACAGCCTCTTTTTAGGGATTTTTGAAAGCATTTACAGTTTTTTTACTCCAAAAATAAACTCACATCGCCTAACGCTCATTCTCCGCCCAAAGGAAGCGCTAGAGATCCGAAGCAGATACCAAAGTTTCAGCCCGGACCGCGACATCTTATTCAAAAGTGGTTTCCTGAAAGTTTCAATGGGTAAGTGGCGGCCAACGGAGTTCTCGAATACATAGAGCTCTATGGCACCAGAAACCGAAAACAAGCGAAAATAGACTCAATTTCCAAAAAAAAAAAAAAAAATCAATTATGACTTTTGAATAAGATTTCGGTTCGGGCTCAAACTTTTGCACCGGGTTCGGACCTCTAGCGCTTCCTTTGGGCGGAAAATGAGCGTTCAACGATGCGTAGTTCATTTTTGCCGCAAAAAAAAAAACAAAAAAAAAAACAAAAAAACAAAAAAAACAAACAACAATCTGTAAATTGTTTTGGGACACTTTGTATAATAGATGAACACCAGTAATTCTCCACTCATTTGACCCTGGCATGCGCAGACGTTATCCGGTGCGTGGAAGCGAAGCTAAAATGTAGCAAATTAAAATTATCTTTAGTAATTCGTTTTAATTTCAGGAGAAAAATGTTCTCTATAATTACAGAGAGGATCAGAAGGGCACGGTGGTCGAGTCAATTGTGCAGGGGGCGATAACGTGTCTCCTTTTTTTGCAAAAAATCGAGTTACGTAACTTGTTACGTTTTTCCCGGTAGCGGCTGCAAGGCTGCGCGAAACTACTAAAACTCCAAAACCACACGCAGCAACTGATCTCAGTTAACGTGTACAGCATGACACCCTATGCGCGCAACATACGCGTTTCAAAACCTCATCAAGCAACACTGGCGGTAACCATTTTTTGGACACGAAGCGTGTGATTGTATCCGAGTCCTAACTGAACGCCGACGCAGAACTCCTGTCCGATGCATGCAAAGTTATGTGCCTAAACAATAGTGGACACGCAATAATTGGCGCATTAGCTAATAGATGGCGCGCACTCTTGAAAAAAGTGTCTATTGCTCGAGGCTATCTGCACGCTCAAAATCTTAAACGACGTCTACAACGGAATCGGCGCTCAGAAAGGCAAACCTCGCATTGCTTCTCGAGACGTGACAGCGAAATTCCGGAAGCTTTGTCTTTACCTTATCCAGAAGGAAGTCCAATCTTTTTTAAAAAGCTGCAACTGGTGCTGCTTCTGCGGCTTCTTTATCAGATATATTTTTTTTTGTTCGGAAGGGTTTAGGAAGTTTGAACGGACTCGTACACGCTACACAATGAAAAACAATGTTAGACAGCCCGACCAACTTGAGCCGACACTTTAATCCTTACTTAACGTCAAAAAGAGGCCGCTTTTTCTCGCTTTGTAAAATTACAAAGCGTAGCTCTTTTTCTTTAAAAAATAGGGCCAAGAAACTTGCCAGGGTCTACGGCGGGCAGCGATGCAAACTACCAAGTCCAGTAGCGGGGTGCGTTTGGCGTTCGTATTGATAGATGGCGTCGGCAGCAGCGTCCGAAGGTGCAGCCGACCAGCGAAAGAAAGCAGACGACACGCAGAGGAAATCCGTTGGCAGCAAAAGCGCCGTCGTTATGCAATTTGTTTACCCAAAAGTACATTTTAAAAAGATTATGTTCACTTTAATACATTACGGTGGTCGCGAGCCGTTGCGATAAGGCCAATAGGAACGCCAAACACCCCCCCCCCCCCCCCCCCTTCTACTGGACTTGGTCATCTGCGTCGCCTCCCGCCGTTGACTCTGGCAAGTTTCTTGGCCCTATATTTTACAGAAAGGGAGCTACGCTTCGTAATTTTACAGGAAGAAACCGACTTGTGATATACACTTTTGATGGAAAGTTTAGATCGCTACGTGCAGGCGTCGATTTTTGCGGTCCATTAAGCATACATAAAAAAAAGAATCCGCACCACTTTACAAAGCGATTGTACCAGTCGTTATATTCGCAAAAAGGCCAAGCAAATTGTCTGGGTACATTGAACATAACTCTGAATTGACTAGTCAGACAGATGTAAGTCGAAGCATGTACCTAAACAAGAGTTGCTCGAACACGCCAGTTTCTGGGACTCACACCTGTCCTCTCACTCTCTTCGGGATTCTCTGGGGGTATGGCAGCATTTCGCCCTTGTCGTTCAACATGCGTCGAACACCTCCCCCCCCCCCCCCCCCGCCACCCCCCCTCCTTCCCTTCCTGTCAAGCTCCAGACATCATTTATCTCCGCTTGGCACGCCACGCAGTAAAACCCACAGTACTTCTCTAATTGAGAAGTATAAGGTGTGTCTCACTTCGTCCATTCACTGATGCTTTTACCTTCGTTTTCCAGTATGATTGTTCCTCGGAGAATTGAAAAGAATACCGCAAGGGCCATGGACGTGTGGAGGCAAACTGCAAAGGCCAGGCACCAAAGACAAGTACCATCAGCAGGGAATGAAGGGAGAAAACCCGAGAGGCAGCTCATTATTTGGGCCACAATAACAAAATCAAGGACCGTATGCTGGGAGATTTGTCGACGTACAGCTTCATCCTTGGGTGGTATGAGCATTTTCTGGTCAAGTTCGTACATGAGGTGAACTGTTACTGGAACTAGGTTGACTCATTCTATACCCTCTTAACTCTGCAGCTTACAGGGCGTTACAAAAATACTATACTGCATTTCACCATAACTTTCCAAACAGCGAAAGCTACAGCACCAGCGAGACAACCAGAATATTTGGCTGAGGGACGTGACGACATACCCTGGGTGTACACTTCTCCTGCGCAGAGCTGTCACAAACTGCTTCGTTGCTCCGATTGGCTCGAAAAGGTGTTTCTTTGTCAAATTACGCTACAACAAAGTGTAGCTGCTGTGTGGCCACTGTAATTGACATTGAGGCATAACATTCCTTATGAGGGTTCTGACATCTATCCTATGATCTCTTATGCAATTATGAATGTCGCAGCCACAACTTGACTGTAATCCGCAACTCGCCGTATGAAAAATGACGTAAATGGTTGGGTAAGTACAATAGCGGCAGTGATGCATATTTGAAAAACAAAAACAAAACAAAAACAAAAAACAGTTGCTTGGAGGACTCTCCTCCTCATGACCATCTGCCTCAGTCAGGGCTGTCTTGAAAACCCCTTTCAAATCATTAGTCAGAAGGAGAGTTTCTGTGATACCTCTGACAGTTAGTAATTCCCGGCATCTATGAGACACTCGAGAAGGAGAAACTTATACAGTTGCAACCTCCGAACCAGGTTGCAAACTGTGAAGGCTTGGATCAAGTCCTGCTTTGTAAAAGTGTTCTCTTAGCATTTGCATGCAAAGTGTGGAGCAGTGATGTCAGTTAGAACTTCATGACCCTTGAATGCCGGATCTGTTGCCATCAGCACGACAACCACAGGTGGTTGTCGTGCCAGTAGACCTCGCTCTGAAGTCACCGGAAGATAACAACAATAACTAGCGGCCGCCATCATGTTGTGTTAGCCAGTAGTCAAGAACAAGACTATTTCTCTCTTGAGCTTGGACAAAGTGTTCTTTAATTCGTTTTCTCAAAGCGCCTTTGACACGCAATAGCACACATCACCTAGCTCAGTGAACACCCTACCTATTAGTAGTGTTTCCAGTTTGTGCTAAATCACAAAACGAGCCCTTGAAAAATGAGGTGGTGCTGTGAAAAAGTAAATTTTTAATTCCTTATACCGGAGATTCCAATCCGTTGGAGTATGGGTTAGGGCAAGCTGTGGTCTGTACCGTCAAAAGCCTCTCTGAAGTCTAACTGGACGATCTCGCACAAAGTTGGGTTGTCGAGGCTGGTGCTGAGTGCATGGGTGACAGCTGCAAGGGCCGATTCGCAGCTCCTGCCGGGGCGGAAACCGTATTGGTGGGGGCTAAGGAAGTTCGATAGCTCAAAGTGGGCTAATAATTGCTTGTTAATGACTCTGTCCATTGTTCGCAAAACGATGGAAGTTATGGAGATTGGTGCGTATGAGTGTACGTCGGACTTGAGGGGCGCCGTGTCCCTTGTGACAGTAATTCATATGTGACATGAATAAAGAATTGTAAATGAAAAGCTTAATTTTGATTGGTAAACTAGAGCGGAGCTTGTTGAGAATGGCAACAACTCTTGGATATTTTTTTTTTATTACAATTTGAATGTGGGTGTTTCATAACATGTTTTCATTGAACATTATACCTAAGGTTTTTACATTTGGGACGACTTCAGTGCCAGAGGAGGGGCCAGATTTAAGGCGCAAGCCAATATTTACAAATTTATTATGTAGCCTAAAATAATCGCTTTTGTTTTAGATGTATTAATTAATAGAGTTGGCTTCGCGCCATTTATGTAAATATTCCAATGTGTTGTTGGAAGTTTCTACAAATGTGTCGATATTGTTGGCTGAAAGAAAAAGTGGTGTTGTGTCTTCAGCATAAATGATGAAAGTGGTGTTTTTGCTAATCGTTACAATGTCGTTTATTTAAATGTTAAACAGAAGAAGGCCTAATATACTTCGTTGGGGGACGTCTGTTTTTAATGCTTGAAAGTCTGAAGAATAGTTGTTTATAAAAACAGATTTTTAAGGAAATTCTTCATATGATGTTAATGTTCAGTCAACGAAAACCATAAAACTGAAGTTTATTAATTAAGGTAGTATGATTTATGCGATCAAATGCTTTAGAGATATCAACGAAGACACCAAGAGTTAAACGTTCTTGTTCCAATGATTTTAAAATGAAATCGGTTTGATTTAGTATCGCGAGTTCAGTTGATCTATTCTTCGGAAACCATAATGTGATGAGGTTGTTAGCGAGAAACGGCCACAAAAAGAAGTCATACGGCAATGAATTAATTTTTCAAGGCACTTCGAAAACACAGGAAGAATAATAATTGGTCTGTAGTTTTAATGATCGTTTATATCTCCACTTCTAAAATTAAATATAACTTTAGCTATTTGCATTTTTTGGGTAAAGATTCGGGATGAAATTGAAATGTTTAAAATATGGGTAATTATGGGTGTTAGCATATCCAGTACACATTTAACAGGCTTGATTTGAATGTTGTCAATATCAGTACATTTGCTATTTCGAATTGTATTAAAGATATGATAAACCTCATGTTCATCAGTGGGGGCGATGAAAGTACTGTTCTCATTCGGTGTTTCTAAATAACTTGGTGCATTGCTGTTTTGTGTGCCCTGTACTAGGTTTACAAAATAATTGTTAAATGAATCAGCTAGGGCCTTTTCTCGTAAGGTTGATTTTCCGACCTTCATCTCAGTGACATTGTTCATCGTTTACCTGTGCTGACCGGTTTAATAATTTATTAATTGTTTTACGTGATTGGTCTGGCCTGGGCATTGAGTGGTCATTAAATAAGTACAGAAGATAATTATCTTTCAACTTTCTCAGAAGCTTTGTCAGCCGATTTTTTAGGCTTTAAAACAAGATAAATCGTCAGGGTTCCTGGTCTTTAAAAATATTCCGTACAACCTGTTTGCATTAAGCAAGCTTTGAGCATTCACTGATTGTTCAAGGTGTTTGTCGGAACGTTTTGGTCAAACTGGCTGGTATTTAAATGCGTCATCAAGATTACCCAAGCTATAAATTTCATCACAGCCTGTGGTATTTACTAAGGACCTAAATTTTTCAGGGTGTTTGGGTTTACATTCTGGAATGTTGGTAGGTCTTCAGTTTTATTTTCTTTGTTCGGAGTGACGTGGATTGTAAAAGTGTACAGTGGCAGATGGTCACTTAGCTGTGCGTTGCCAACTCCGCCAGACGTGTTGCATGAATCAATGTTAGTAATGAACAAATCTATCAGTGTTGATGATGAGCTTGTTATGCGAGTTGGTGAGGCAGTAACATTCACACAACCACTAGATTCAAGTATAGTTAAAATGAGCACTGCGCACCGAGGGACATAGCATGTTTATATTAAAGTGAAAACCAAGAAAAAGAGCATATTGGCCGACATTGACGAAATCGAGGAACCTCTTTAGCTCTGAATAAACCAAACAAAACACTTTTGATATAGTTATTTGGGGGTCTGTACATAACACTAAACACTTGTTGTTCACATTTTAATGATAATACTTTTAGGTCATCGGAAATAAATTAAAAACATGGTAAAATCTCACAGCAAAGGGTATTCTCAAAAGATATCAGCACTCCCCCACCACGTTTACTTTCACGGTTTAAAAAGTTTGACTTGTAGTGATTTATTTGAAGCACCCCTAGTTCATTTTGATACCAAGTTTTAGTTAGGATGACGATATCAAACTGAAAACTGAACTCCTGTAAAACTATACAAAGTTCATCTTCTTCATTCCGCGCGAAACATAAATTGAAATAAAAAAAAAGGCAATTAACTGCGTTTACAAGATATAAAGTTTGTGGTTATCTGACTTGGTGTTAGTTCGGCTGAGAAAGGCATCATAAAAACAAAAACAAAATAAGAAGCTATTGTAAACCGGGTAGAATCAGTATTAAACATGTCACACTACTTTAGCAAGGTCGTCGGTGCTAGTGATAGAAACAATCCTGGAGTTTTCCGTTTTGCGCATGTATATTTTGACACCCCTCGCCGAAGCGAATTTGCATTTCAGCTCGTGTTCTTTCGCAACTGTCATTTCCAGACGCTTTTTTAGTTCGGGGCCCAAATGCTCGTTCACGTAGATAGCGCTACGTGACGCATGGCCGAGGTCAGAAGTTGTCATTCGTTTCCGCCGTGCTTGTTCGATGACTGCGTCTCTTTTTGAGTGATGAATGAACTCAGCGATGACGTTGGGACATGCCGATTGCTCGCCTGCTGGCATGCGGTGGCAAATGTTAACATCACTTTCCGTAATGGGCTCTTCGATCAGCTCGCCGATCTCCTGCAAAGCGGTGGCCAAGTTTTCGCCTCGAACCTCGGGAACGTTTTTTTTTTTATCTCAATATTTCGATTTCTGGAATATTGTTCACAGAGCGTGAGCCTCTAATCGTTTTTCTCATTTTTTTTTGTTTTTGTTCTTATGTTCCCGCATTTTCGTCGCAGCGCAGCGTTTTCTGTCTCCAAGCCGGCGCTTTATTTTTTCAACGGTGGTTATTTCGGTTCAGTTTATTTCTGCCACAAAAATACATTCATGACAAGGGCGCTGGAAAAAAAGCTGCACGATTGCAGCTTGACGAGTCTCAGCGCCCTAATACAAGACCGCAGCGGTACTGACATTAAAAAAAAGGTATATAACAATCATACATACACACACAAAAAAAGAGAGATATACATACACCTAAGTACACACATTTAGAACTATCAGAAACGTAAATAATGCTTTTATATTACAGAATGTCTTGTATGGTACGATTGCTTACAGTGTATATATTAATGTCGCGAGAAAAAAACAAGTTTAACAAGAGCGGTAGTTGGTAGCGGTATCTCTGAGTGCCAAAATTTGTTCTAAAAGCAGGATCTTCCTCAGATCTTCAAAATTTTAATTAAAGTTTTCACGAGTTAGCCTTGTTCTCTCCCAGTTCCTTTCGTAGGTCCCTTTCAAAGCAGCTACGAAATTCGTGTATAGGCCTTATTTAATTAATTCTTTAGATCCTCGCAGAGTTTAGCAGTGTCAGCACTCATTTTAACGCTTCAAGCACAAAGAAATTTTAGTCGTTAAAGACGCTAAAGGCAGCGGCGTCAGCGGACTGCTCAACTGTAAAACCTGTTAAGAAAGTTATTGCTTCCAACATATGAATGTTTGAAGGACGTAAGTTAGGGTTTGCAAGATTCGCTGCCGCCGGTGCCAAAGGGGTGGTCACAGCCCGCAGCCTCATATTTGCTGGTCCTGGTGGTGGCGCTGTATTGTCCCGTCCAATTCCGTCCAATGGCTTCGCAACAGGATGTTGATTGCACTCGGTGGATTCGGCACGTGGCAGATCGGTCCCGTGAATGACGATGTTCCAGTGCTTGTCGTTGATGGATTCTGTGAATGTTTGAAGGGCGTAAGTTTAGGTGTGGACGATTCACTACCGCCGCTGCCAAAGTCCACAGTATAATTACACTGTGGTTCACGATGACCACAGTATAATGCGATAAGGTCACTTGCAAGCCACGCACAAAAAAAAAGGAAAAAAAAAGAGTAAAGGTCGGATCACGGATTTTTGTATGACTGCGCTCGAGTGCGTCTCGCTCCTTTGTAACCGCTTAACACACTGGCACACTGGCGCTAAAGTGACCCTAACTGACGTCACCTGTCGGGTAGTCCTGGAACTCTTCCGACCTGCGTATGTATTAAATGTTTTAGAATGTGTTGCCTCGGTGCATGGCAGCCGTCTTTTATTCGGAGGGTCGTGGCGTGATATTGACTGGACTTGGTTCGGGGAGGCCGCGGCGCTGTTCCCGCTGTGTTCTTTCGCTCCGTTCGTTCGCTCGTTACGTAACTTACGTCCACTTTCCCCAACTCTTACAGGGGCTGCAACAGGCGCGACGACATAAGGCGCGGTTCATCGCGCATGCTCCGGTGACGCCGCGTGTGCGCCGTCGTGCATCTCCTAACTCACTCGGAAGCGCGCGCGGACTTGGTCGTCGCTCACGGCCACTTTGAAACTGAGCTCGCGTTATAAAACGAATGCAACCGCGCAAATTTACATGACGCATACAATATCCGAAGGTTCAAGAAGCTTCCTGCTCGTCATACTTCAGTATTAAATCTACATTTCGCGAACGCAGAGCGAGTAGTACGCGGAGTGTAGACAGCGAGCGAAGGAAACTGTGGTGGCTGCATCCGAAATCGCCGACGCTCGGGAGAACATACTGGTGCTCTGAAGACATGCGGACCGTTGCCAGGTTGAAATTCGCATCCTTGGCTGAGTCGGAACTCATGCGCTATATGATAACGCATTTCGTCGACAATCAGCATAGAGTCAGCAGCAATTTCGGCATCATTGTTTTTTAAATTTTTTTTACGCATCATTTGTTTACTGTGGGAAAGACGCTTCACGCGCTTCGCCCGCGTCAGCGTCACCTCGCGTCGGCGCGCGTCGCTCCGTGCTAATCTTTGTCCCGGCTAGACCTGGGTGTCGGCCCGCGCGTCGCATTGCGTGGGTGACATCGAGCGACTCGCACGGTTGCTGATGCGGGAAATTCGTGCGAAGAAAGGCCCTTTGTGGTTGGGCCTTTAGGAGGCGAAAGGTTTGCAAAAGTTCCAGGTATACGCGACCACGTCCTGACTCACTTCTTACTCCTCGATCTGAGGAAGATGTACCGCGGTCCTCCAGCCTGTCCTCCTCTGGCGCAACGAACAGGAAAAGTTGCGATTACGTTGGAGCTGTGCTCATGAAATTCGATCGTCCTCAGTCGTTTTTGTTACCCTCGGATTTCTTCGAAAGAAATTGTAAGCTACGATGGAGACCCTGATAGGCTGAAGGGCTTTCTGAAAAGTAGGGTCTAAAGAACTTAATAATCGGGCACAAAAGTTTCTTCAGGTTTTGTCCCAGATGCGAACTAAAAGCAACGTGTATATACTGGACAGCGTAGGTGTGTTTGGGAATACCTCAAAATAAGAAAGCTAAGGAGGCCACAAAATAAACGAGACTTGTTTCCCTTCGACCTTTCCGTCGTCCCTTCGAGGGCCCTCCATCCTCGAGTAGTCCCGAACGTCGCCAGAAATTGTACAGCGGGGTTAGCGTCCCTTGCTTGACCAACGGCTTCCCTCCCGCTTATCCGCCATGTGCTTGGTTTCCGCATTAAGCAAGAAGACGGTGGCAGAAGCAAGCCGCTCCCAAGAAGTGCAGAGTCGACGCGTCCTAAGCCGCCAATGAGCAGAGGAACGCACAACGACAATAAAGCTTTCGCTGCCGCTCATTATACACATAGAAATCCCGGGCTGGGCAATCTTTCTGGCCCAATTTCGTGCTTGTCCGTATTACCGTGGACTTAGGAAATGTGCCGCTCGGGAGAAAGGCTCGGACAAATAACCGGCTCTCGCGACCGAAAGAAACAACAACGAAAAAGGCTCTTAGTACAGCCGCCGCCGCCGCTGCTGCTATTGCTGCAGTGTGCCTAGATTTGGGAGTGTTTCAAACTGCTTGAATGGGGTCACGTGGTTTATGGGCCGCGTTTGCAATGCGAGCTGCGAGGAGGCGACAAAAACGTTGATCGCCTGCAAGCTGCAAGTGTCCACGCCCGCCTTCCTCCTGTCGCCACGCGACGCCGCAACACATGCGCAGTTTGGACAGACCTACGCGGGAGGAGTCCGCTGTTCTAAAGCCTCTTTACACGGAAAAGTAGCGACATCCTTTCAAGAATGCCGCCTGCTATCTTGGGCCGATCCAGGCGGCGCAACCGTCGTCGCGCGTGTGTCAGAAAACAAAACATAAAGATAAAGGGTGTGCGTCTCAGAGGACCTTTCTTATTCAGGGGCATTACGCTGTTCAACTGCAAATGCTCTCTACGGTTTGAGTTGATCCCTCTCCTTAATCTAGGCTCTCCAGTTGCTGCTGCCCACATCCAACGGCTTATTCATTTCTGTAACGAGTGGCACACCACCTTTATTTGTGCGCCGCGGACCACAACCCAAACATGTCCTCAGAAAAACTGGGCCCGAGTTGTCGCCTCAAGACGTGTGTGCGCGTGTGTTTCTTTCTTAATGACCATTGACGCAATATTTCCGCGCTACTCGAAACGAGCCCCCGGACAGAGGAGTGTAGCAGCGGAAGGTATACATCCGGTAAACAAGTTCCCAATTAAACTGCTCGGTTTGACGCTGCGAAGAAGGGAGGTTGTCCATCCTCTGCAGAAAATCACAATAGAGCTCTCGTGTGCGTCTCCCCTCCATGCTTCCGCATTTCCCCTCCCAACTAATTAAACGAAGACTTTTGTTTCCATTCATCCAGCAGGCTGTGTATAATTGAACGCTGGCGCACTCTTTATTTGAGTCTGTCTTGATACAACGAAAGGACGCAACTTTCGGAGGGGACAGCCGGTTGTTCGCGCGAGACGCTTCGATTGGCCTCTCCTAAAATAAAATCGCGCGAATTCTTTTTTCCCGGGGTCGCGGTGGCGTTTGGAGCGGCGGCTTAAAGGCAATGTTTCGCCCGGGATGCATTGAGCAAGCAGCTCAGATTGTTTCTGCTCTTTGTCTGTGTTTGCGGTGTATTTTAAGCGAAGGAACCGAGGATATTTGAAGACAAAAAGTTTTTGTTTTTGTTTATTTTGTCCTTGCGGGTAATCTCGAGTAGTGGTACCAAATCCTCGAAAAGAAAGGGCAAATTAGTTTTAAGGCGAGAACAAAAAGGCGGGATGAAACACATTTGTAGTTTTATATGTGTCTGTGGGCACGCTTTCTTTTTAACACAGAGCATATTTTATTACCCGACTTGCACGAAAAAAAACAGTCGCAAAGAACGATTAAAAAAAAAAAAAAAACAGACGCGACCATTTCCACGTTAATTTTAAGGGGGGGGGATTGTTGTCACGTGACGTCTGTGTTTGCGCTAAATCAGCAGAGAAATTTCGTAGAGTTATTATGATGTACGCGAGAGGTTCAGCTGGCGCTAGTGTGCTGCTGAAAATGGAAGCAGACAGCAATCAGCCTAAAACTGACTTCCGGTAACGCATGTCTATGGTATAAAGCGCAAGCATTTTCTCCCCGCGCTCGATTATATGAGGGGATAATATTAAAAAATGCAACCTGATAAATACTTTATAGCATTTCTCAATCGCATATAAAAATACGTTCTTTACAAAGGTTTTTATTTTTCGATTTTATGGCATAAAGCATAGTGCCAAAGTAGCTAAATATACGTGTATACTACACGTTTAAGTTTGGGATTGTTGCCGCAGCCTGCGTATATACCAGTGAAAACGCGACTAAAAATCACATACAGGTAAATCAACTCTTGACATTCCTGAAGGCGAATGCGAGGCTAATATGTCAAGTCAGAAGAGAAAACGGCAAAAAACGGGATCAGCTCCAATGTATCAACTCTGCGGATAAAGTTATGTTTTTTTCTTCTTCGAATGCATGAATGCGAAGACTGTCTTGTGCCATCGTTCAACATACGTTCAAATATTTCAAATCATTCAAAAAAACCTTGAGGCAAATACACGGTACCCCTTACCTGGTGGCCCGGGGCCTACCGGTGGGCGGTGGCGGGGTTGGTCAAAGGCGGCCGCAACTTATGAAGTAATAATAATTTTAATACTGTTTATTGGCCCACATAAGATTTCTGTTTTGCTTTTTTTTTACTGATTACAAACTTTTTCAAGAAGGAGAACAGGGGACCTATGTTGGACGAATATTTCGTTTCTCCTAAAAGAAACGGAAGTGACGACATCGCGTCTGATTGGTTGAGGCTCGAATGACGAAAGTTCCCTATGAAAATGTGGGCGGAGACGGCGAACCGCCCCCACCGGAAGTGACGTATCGTTTCCTCGGTGTTTCGTCTGAAAAGGGAACGAGTCTGTCGATGGTCTCTTGGAGGTAGCGAAATGGGAAACACGGCGTCTCGGAGGCAGAGCGACAGTTTTCCTATTGTTGAACTTTGTTTTTTCCTCCGCAAAGGCTCCGGCAGCACCGCGATGCCTTTGAACTACCGGAGGAGACTTTTCGGAGGCAGTACCGTCTCACCAAGAATGTGATCCGTTGGTTGTGCGACGAACTGCGCGAGGAGCCAGAGTTGAGGAGGCTGCGAGGTTCGTGGATGCTGATGACTGCGGAACAGCAAGTGTTGTGCGCACTTCGCTTTTACGCCACGGGAAGCTTTCAGGGCATGGTGGCGAGCGACGAGCACACAGCGAGGGATCAGGCTACAGTCAGCATCGTTGTGCGGGCTGTGTCCCTCGCAATTGCGCAGTGTCTGGGGGTCCGACGCGGCTGGATCGACTTCCCCAGACAACCGGCGAGAGGGACGACGTCGAGAGGGGCTTTCAACGGTTCGCCAGGATACCCGGCGTCATTGGTTGCGTCGACGGGACGATGATCGCCATCGTCGGCCCGTCACAGAACGACCCCACCGTCACGAAGGCGGCGTATTGGTTCCGCAAACAATACTAAGCTCTAAACGTGATGGTGGTAAGTACGATCACATATATACTACGTCTCACCTTAGCATGAAATAACTGAGAAGACTGCTCAAGCGCGAATGGCTTGACTGGAGCACTCGTTGCACGAGCGCTCGTGCAGCCGCCGGGGCTTTATCCAAAGCAGCTAGCTCGCGCTTTTAGCTATATGGTTTGCACAAACATCTCACAAAAAAAAGAAAACGCGTTTTTCTTTTTTACATTGCGTTGTTACGAGGATGCAGGTGCGCTTTGACGTTTGTGGCCCCTGCTTTGCAGGAAACGACACCAATACATGGTTCGCACAAACATCTCACAAAAAAAAAGAAAATGCGTTTTTTTTTACATTGCGTTGTTACGAGGATGCAGGTGCGCTTTGACGCTTGTGTCCCCTGCTTTGCAGGAAACGACACCAATACATGGTTTGCACAAACATCTCACCAAAAAAAAAAGAAAACGCGTTTTTCTTTTTCTCAGTGCGTTATTGCGAAGATGCAAGTGCGCTTTGATGCTTGTGGCCCCTGCTTTGCTGAAAACGACACCAATACATGGTTTGCACAAACATCTCACCAAAAGAAAAAACGAAAACGCGTTTTTCTTTTTTACATTGCGTTGTTACGAGGATGCAGGTGCGCTTTGACGCTTGTGAACCCTGGTTTGCAGGAAACGACACCAATGCGTGGTTTGCACAAACATCTCACCAAAAAAAGAAAACGCGTTTTTCTTTTTTACATTGCGTTGTTACGAGGATGCAGGTGCGCTTTGACGCTTGTGGACCCTGCTTTGCAGGAAACAACACCAATACATGGTTTGCACGAACATCTCACAAGAAAAAAAGAAAACGCGTTTTTCTTTTTTACATTGCGTTGTTACGAGGATGCAGGTGCGCTTTGACGCTTGTGGACCCTGCTTTGCAGGAAACGACACCCATACATGGTTTGCACAAACATCTCACAAAAAAAAGAACACGCGTTTTTCTTTTTTACATTGCGTTGTTACGAGGATGCAGGTGCGCTTTGACGCTTGTGGACCCTGCTTTGCAGGAAACATCACCAATACATGATTTGCACAAACATCTCACCAAAAAAAGAAAACGCATTTTTCTTTTTTACATTGCGTTGTTACGAGGATGCAGGTGCGCTTTGACGCTTGTGGCCCCTGCTTTGCAGGAAACGACACCATTACATGGTTTGCACAAACATCTCACAAAAAAAAGAAAGCGCATTTTTCTTTTTTACATTGCGTTGTTACGAGGATGCAGGTGCGCTTTGACGCTTGTGGACCCTGCTTTGCAGGAAACGTCACCAATACATGATTTGCACAAACATCTCACCAAAAAGAAAGAAAACGCGTTTTTCTTTTTTACATTGCATTGTTACGAGGATGCAGGTGCGCTTTGACGCTTGTGGCCCCTGCTTTGCAGGAAACGACACCAATACATGGTTTGAACAAACATCTCACCACAAAAAAAAGAAAACGCGTTTTTTTTTACATTGCGTTGTTACGAGGATGCAGGTGCGCTTTGACGCTTGTGGCCCCTGCTTGCAGGAAACGACACCAATACATGGTTTGCACAAACATCTCACCAAAAAAAAAAGAAAACGTGTTTTTCTTTTTTATATTGCGTTGTTACGAGGATGCAGGTGCCCTTTAACACTTGTGACTCCTGCTTTGGAGGAAACGATACCAATACATGGTTTGCACAAACATCTCACAAAAAAAAAAGAAACGCATTTTTCTTTCTTACATTGCGTTGTTACGAGGATGCAGGTGCGCTTTGACGCTTGTGGCCCCTGCTTTGCAGGAAACGACACCAATACATGGTTTGCACAAACATCTCACCAAAAAAAAGAAAACGCGTTTTTTTTTACTATGCGTTGTTACGATGATGCAGGTGCGCTTTGAGGCTTGTGGCCCCTGCTTTGCAGGAAACGACACCAATACATGGTTTGCACAAACATCTCACAAAAAAAAACGCGTTTTTCTTTCTTACATTGCGTTGTTACGAGGATGCAGGTGCGCTTTGACGCTTGTGGCCTCTGCTTGTAGGAAACGACACCAATACATGGTTTGCACAAACATCTCACCAAAAAAAAAGAAAACGCGTTTTTCTTTTTTATATTGCGTTGTTACGAGGATGCAGGTGCGCTTTAACGCTTGTGACCCCTGCTTGGCAGGAAACGATACCAATACATGGTTTGCAGAAACATCTCACAAAAAAAAAGAAAACGCGTTTTTCTTTCTTACATTGCGTTGTTACGAGAATGCAGGTGCGCTTTGACGCTTGTGGCCCCTGCTTTGCAGGAAACGACACCAATACATGGTTTGCACAAACATCTCACAAAAAAAAGAAAACGCGTTTTTCTTTTTTACATTGCGTTGTTACGAGGATGCAGGTGCGCCTTGACGCTTGTGGCCCCTGCTTTGCAGGAAACGACACCAATACATGTTTTGCACAAACATATCACAACAACAAAAAAAGAAACGCGTTTTTCTTTTTTACATTGCGTTGTTACGAGGATGCAGGTGCGCTTTGACGCTTGTGGCCCCTGCTTTGCAGGAAACGACACCAATACATGGTTTGCACAAACATCTCACCAAAAAAAAAGAAAACGCGTTTTTCTTTTTTACATTGCGTTGTTACGAGGATGCAGGTGCGCTTTGACCCTTGTGGCCCCTGCTTGGCAGGAAACGACACCAATACATGGTTTGCACAAACATCTCACAAAAAAAAAGAAAACGCGTTTTTCTTTTTTACATTGCGTTGTTACGAGGATGCAGGCGCGCTTTGACGCTTGTGGCCCCTGCTTTGCAGGAAACGACACTAATACATGGTTTGCACAAACACCTCCCCCAAAAAAATGGAAACGCGTTTTTCTTTTTTACATTGCGTGGTTACGAGGATGCAGGTGCGCTTTGACGCCTGTGGCCCCTGCTTTGCAGGAAACGACACCAATACATGGTTTGCACAAACATCTCACGAAAAAAAAAGAAAACGCGTTTTTCTTTTTTACATTGCGTTGTTACGAGGATGCAGGTGCGCTTTGACGCTTGTGGCCCCTGCTTTGCAGGAAACGACACCAATACATGGTTTGCACAAACATCTCACAAAAAAAGAAAACTCGTTTTTCTTTTTTACATTTCGTTGTTACGAGGATGCATTTGCGCCTTGACGCTTGTGGACCCTGCTTTGCAGGAAACGATACCAATACATGGTTTGCACAAACATCTCACAAAAAAAAGAAAACACGTTTTTCTTTTTTACATTGCGTTTTTACGAGGATGCAGGTACGCTTTGACGCTTGTGGCCCCTGCTTTGCAGGAAACGACACCAATACATTGTTTGCACAAACATCTCACCAAAAAAAGAAAACGCATTTTTCTTTTTTACATTGCGTTGTTACGAGGATGCAGGTGCGCTTTGATGCTTGTGGCCCCTGCTTTGCAGGAAACGACACTAATACATGGTTTGCACAAACATCTCACCAAAAAAAATGCGTTTTTCTTTTTTACATTACGTTGTTACGAGGATGCAGGTGCGCTTTGACTCTTGTGGCCCCTGATTTGCAGGAAACGACACCAATACATGGTTTGCACAAACATATCACAACAACAAAAAAAGAAAACGCATTTTTCTTTTTTACATTGCGTTTTTGCGAGGATGCAGGTGCGCTTTGACGCTTGTGGCCCCTACTTTGCAGGAAACGACACCAATACATGGTTTGCACAAACATCTCACCAAAAAAAGAAAACACGTTTTTCTTTTTTACATTGCGTTGTTACGAGGATGCAGGTGCGCTTTGACGCTTGTGGCCTCTGCTTTGCACGAAATGACACCAATACATGGTTTGCACAAACATCTTACCAGAAAAAAAAAGAAAACACGTTTTTCTTTTTTATATTGCGTTTTTACGAGGATGCAGGTGCGCTTTGACGCTTGCGGCCCCTGCTTTGCAGGAAACGACACCAATACATGGTTTGCACAAACATCTCACAAAAAAAAAGAAAACGCGTTTTTCTTTTTTACATTGCGTTGTTACGGGGATGCAGGTGTGCTTTGACGCTTGTGGTCCCTGCATTACAGGAAACGACACCAATACATGTTTTGCACAAACATATCACAACAAAAAAAAAGAAAACGCGTTTTTCTTTTTTACATTGCGTTGTTACGAGGATGCAGGTGCGCTTTGACGCTTGTGGCCCTGCTTTGCAGGAAACGACACCAATACATGGTTTGCACAAACATCTCACCAAAAAAAAAAGAAAAAGCGTTTTTCTTTTTTACATTGCGTTGTTACGAGGATGCAGGTGCGCTTTGACGCTTGTGGCCCCTGCTTTGCAGGAAACGACACCAATAAATGGTTTGCACAAACATCTCACCACAAAAAAAAGAAAACGCGTTTTTCTTTCTTAAATTGCGTTGTTACGAGGATGCAGGTGCGCTTTGACCCTTGTGGCCCCCGCTTGGCTGGAAACGACACCAATACATGGTTTGCACAAACATCTCACAAAAAAAAGAAAACGCGTTTTTCTTTTTTACATTGCGTTGTTACGAGGATGCAGGCGCGCTTTGACGCTTGTGGCCCCTGCTTTGCAGGAAACGACACGAGTACATGGTTTGCACAAACATCTCACCAAAAAAAAATGGAAACGCGTTTTTCTTTTTTACATTGCGTTGTTACGAGGATGCCGGTGCGCTTTGACGCTTGTGGCCCCTGCTTTGTAGGAAACGACACCCCCAGGTAGCACGCCAGAGGAATGCCCAACTTGGGCAAAGGTCTGGCAAACATAAGGTCCCAACTTTGGCGCAGTTAGGTTTTTGCACCATGGCACTCATCAGTGCCAAAGTAAGGTGCCTAACTATAGCCTTAGTTGGGCGATCCTAGGGCATGCCGAAGTTTGGCTCTTCTCTGGTACGCCAGAGAAGTGCCAAAGTTGGTGCCATACTTGAGCCATAACTGCCATAGTAAATCCTAATCTGGGAATTCGGGGCATTCCAAGGTTTGGCGTTTCTCTGGTCCGCCAGAGGAGCGCCAAAGTTGGTGCCATACTTGAGCCATAACTGCCATAGTAAATCCTAATCTGGGAATTCGGGGCATGCCAAGGTGTGGCGTTTCTCTGGTCCGCCAGAGGAGCGCCAAAGTTGGTGCCATACTTCAGCCATAACTGCCAGAGCAACGCCTAATTTCGGTATTTGGGACGTGCCAAAGTTTGGCTTTCCTCTGGTTTTGGCCCAACGATGCCAGATGAGAGCCTAACTATCAGAAAATGAAGCCTAACTTTGGCACTTGTTTGGCGATTTTCCCCCAAAGATGTCAGATCTCAGCCGAACTACAAGCAAGTAAGCCTAACTCTGGCACATCTGTGGCAATTTTGGCCCAAAGGTGCCAGATGACTGCCGAACTATAGGAAAGTGAAGCCTAACTTTGGCACTTGTTTGGCGATTTTGGCCCTTAGATGCCAGATGTCAGCCGAACTACAAGCCACTAAGCCTAACTCTGGCACATCTGTGGCGATTTTGGCCCAAAGGTGCCAGATGACAGCCGAACTATCAAAAAGTGAAGCCTAACTTTGGCATTTATTTGGCAATTTTGGCCCAAAAATGCCAATATCCGCCGAACTACCGGGCAGTAAGCCTAACTCTGGCATTTGTTAGGCGATTTAGGCCCAAATATGCCAGATGATATCCGAACTACCAGGCAGTGAAGCCTAAATTTGGCACTTGTTTGGCGAATTAGGGCCAAAATACCCAGACTCCTGCCAAGGAAGGTCAGGTTTGGCTCTACTTTGGCTTTTTCGGGCTTTTTAATGCCCTAAACTCCCAGACAAAGGCCAAATTTTGGCCCAGAACTCGGTGCTACCTGGGCCAATACATGGTTTGCACAAACATCTCACGAAAAAAAAAGAAAACGCGTTTTTCTTTTTTACATTGCGTTGTTACGAGGATGCAGGTGCGCTTTGACGCTTGTGGCCCCTACTTTGCAGGAAACGACACCAATACATGGTTTGCACAAACATCTCACCAAAAAAAGAAAACACGTTTTTCTTTTTTACATTGCGTTGTTACGAGGATGCAGGTGCGCTTTGACGCTTGTGGCCTCTGCTTTGCACGAAATGACACCAATACATGGTTTGCACAAACATCTTACCAGAAAAAAAAGAAAACACGTTTTTCTTTTTATATTGCGTTTTTACGAGGATGCAGGTGCGCTTTGACGCTTGCGGCCCCTGCTTTGCAGGAAACGACACCAATACATGGTTTCCACAAACATCTCACAAAAAAAAGAAAACGCGTTTTTCTTTTTTACATTGCGTTGTTACGGGGATGCAGGTGTGCTTTGACGCTTGTGGTCCCTGCATTACAGGAAACGACACCAATACATGTTTTGCACAAACATATCACAACAAAAAAAAAAAGAAAACGCGTTTTTCTTTTTTACATTGCGTTGTTACGAGGATGCAGGTGCGCTTTGACGCTTGTGGCCCTGCTTTGCAGGAAACGACACCAATACATGGTTTGCACAAACATCTCACCAAAAAAAAAAGAAAAAGCGTTTTTCTTTTTTACATTGCGTTGTTACGAGGATGCAGGTGCGCTTTGACGCTTGTGGCCCCTGCTTTGCAGGAAACGACACCAATAAATGGTTTGCACAAACATCTCACCACAAAAAAAAGAAAACGCGTTTTTCTTTCTTAAATTGCGTTGTTACGAGGATGCAGGTGCGCTTTGACCCTTGTGGCCCCCGCTTGGCTGGAAACGACACCAATACATGGTTTGCACAAACATCTCACAAAAAAAAAGAAAACGCGTTTTTCTTTTTTACATTGCGTTGTTACGAGGATGCAGGCGCGCTTTGACGCTTGTGGCCCCTGCTTTGCAGGAAACGACACGAGTACATGGTTTGCACAAACATATCACCAAAAAAAAAATGGAAACGCGTTTTTCTTTTTTACATTGCGTTGTTACGAGGATGCCGGTGCGCTTTGACGCTTGTGGCCCCTGCTTTGTAGGAAACGACACCCCCAGGTAGCACGCCAGAGGAATGCCCAACTTGGGCAAAGGTCTGGCAAACATAAGGTCCCAACTTTGGCGCAGTTAGGTTTTTGCACCATGGCACTCATCAGTGCCAAAGTAAGGTGCCTAACTATAGCCTTAGTTGGGCGATCCTAGGGCATGCCGAAGTTTGGCTCTTCTCTGGTACGCCAGAGAAGTGCCAAAGTTGGTGCCATACTTGAGCCATAACTGCCATAGTAAATCCTAATCTGAGAATTCGGGGCATTCCAAGGTTTGGCGTTTCTCTGGTCCGCCAGAGGAGCGCCAAAGTTGGTGCCATACTTGAGCCATAACTGCCATAGTAAATCCTAATCTGGGAATTCGGGGCATGCCAAGGTGTGGCGTTTCTCTGGTCCGCCAGAGGAGCGCCAAAGTTGGTGCCATACTTCAGCCATAACTGCCAGAGCAACGCCTAATTTCGGTATTTGGGACGTGCCAAAGTTTGGCTTTCCTCTGGTTTTGGCCCAACGATGCCAGATGAGAGCCTAACTATCAGAAAATGAAGCCTAACTTTGGCACTTGTTTGGCGATTTTCCCCCAAAGATGTCAGATCTCAGCCGAACTACAAGCAAGTAAGCCTAACTCTGGCACATCTGTGGCAATTTTGGCCCAAAGGTGCCAGATGACTGCCGAACTATAGGAAAGTGAAGCCTAACTTTGGCACTTGTTTGGCGATTTTGGCCCTTAGATGCCAGATGTCAGCCGAACTACAAGCCACTAAGCCTAACTCTGGCACATCTGTGGCGATTTTGGCCCAAAGGTGCCAGATGACAGCCCAACTATCAAAAAGTGAAGCCTAACTTTGGCATTTATTTGGCAATTTTGGCCCAAAAATGCCAATATCCGCCGAACTACCGGGCAGTAAGCCTAACTCTGGCATTTGTTAGGCGATTTAGGCCCAAATATGCCAGATGATATCCGAACTACCAGGCAGTGAAGCCTAAATTTGGCACTTGTTTGGCGAATTAGGGCCAAAATACCCAGACTCCTGCCAAGGAAGGTCAGGTTTGGCTCTACTTTGGCTTTTTCGGGCTTTTTAATGCCCTAAACTCCCAGACAAAGGCCAAATTTTGGCCCAGAACTCGGTGCTACCTGGGCCAATACATGGTTTGCACAAACATCTCACGAAAAAAAAAGAAAACGCGTTTTTCTTTTTTACATTGCGTTGTTACGAGGATGCAGGTGCGCTTTGACGCTTGTGGCCCCTGCTTTTCAGGAAACGACACCAATACATGGTTTGCACAAACATCTCACAAAAAAAAAGAAAACGCGTTTTTCTTTTTTACATTGCGTTGTTACGAGGATGCAGGTGCGCTTTGACGCTTGTGGCCCCTGCTTAGCAGGAAACGATACCAGTACATCGTTTGCACAAACATCTCACAAAAAAAAGAAAACGCGTTTTTCTTTTTCACATTGCGTTGTTACGAGGATGCAGGTGCGCTTTGACGCTTGTGGCCCCTGCTTTGCATGAAACGACACCAATACACATTTTGCACAAACATCTCACCAAAAAAAGAAAACGCGTTTGTCTTTTTTACATTGCGTTGTTACGAGGATGCAGGTGCGCTTTGACGCTTGTAGCCCCTGCTTTGCAGGAAACGACACCAATACATGGTTTGCACAAACATCTCACAAAAAAAGAAAACGCGTTTTTTTTACATTGCATTGTTACGAGGATGCAGGTGCGCCTTGACGCTTGTGGCCCCTGCTTTGCAGGAAACGATACCAATACATGGTTTGCACAAACATCTCACCAAAAAAAGAAAACACATTTTTCTTTTTTACATTGCGTTGTTACGAGGATGCAGGTGCGCTTTGACGCTTGTGGCCCCTGCTTTGCAGGAAACGACACCAATACATGGTTTGCACAAACATCTCACCAAAAAAAAAAGAAAACGCGATTTTCTTTTTTACATTGCAATGTTACGAGGATGCAGGTGCGCTTTGACGCTTGTCGCCCCTGCTTTGCAGGAAACGACACCAATACATGGTTTGCACAAACATCTCACCACAAGAAAAAGATAACGCGTTTTTCTTTTTTTACATTGCGTTGTTACGAGGATGCAGGTGCGCTTTGACGCTTGTGGCCCCTGCTTTGCAGGAAACGACACCAATACATGGTTTGCACAAACATCTCACAAAAAAAGAAAACTCGTTTTTCTTTTTTACATTGCGTTGTTACGAGGATGCAGGTGCGCCTTGACGCTTGTGGACCCCGCTTTGCAGGAAACGATACCAATACATGGTTTGCACAAACATCTCACAAAAAAAAGAAAAGGCGTTTTTCTTTTTTACATTGCGTTTTTACGAGGATGCAGGTGCGCTTTGACGCTTGTGGACCCTGCTTTGCAAGAAACGACACCAATACATTGTTTGCACAAACATCTCACCAAAAAAAGAAAACACGTTTTTCTTTTTTACATTGCGTTGTTACGAGGATGCAGGTGCGCTTTGATGCTTGTGGCCCCTGCTTTGCAGGAAACGACACAAATACATGGTTTGCACAAACACCTCACCACAAAAAACAAAAACAAAAAAAAACGCGTTTTTCTTTTTTACATTGCATTGTTACGAGGATGCAGGTGCGCTTTGACGCTTGTGTCTCCTGCTTTGCAGGAAACGACACTAATACATGGTTTGCACAAACATCTCACAAAAAAGAAAACGCGTTTTTCTTTTTTACATTGTGTTGTTACGAGGATGCAGGTGCGCTTTGACTCTTGTGGCCCCTGATTTGGAGGAAACGACACCAATACATGGTTTGCACAAACATATCACAACAACAAAAAAAGAAAACGCATTTTTCTTTTTTACATTGCGTTTTTACGAGGGTGCAGGTGCGCTTTGACGCTTGTGGCCCCTGCTTTGCAGGAAACGACACCAATACATGGTTTGCACAAACATCTCACCAAAAAAAGAAAACGCGTTTTTCTTTTTTACATTGCGTTGTTACGAGGATGCAGGTGCGCTTTGACGCTTGTGGCCTCTGCTTTGCAGGAAACGACACCAATACATGGTTTGCACAAACATCTCACCAGAAAAAAAAGAAAACACGTTTTTCTTTTTTATATTGCGTTGTTACGAGGATGCAGGTGCGCTTTGACGCTTGCGGCCCCTGCTTTGCAGGAAACGACACCAATACATGGTTTGCACAAACATCTCACAAAAAAAAAGAAAACGCGTTTTTCTTTTTTACATTGCGTTGTTACGGGGATGCAGGTGTGCTTTGACGCTTGTGGCCCCTGCTTTACAGGAAACGACACCAATACATGTTTTGCACAAACATATCACAACAACAAAAAAAAGAAAACGCGTTTTTCTTTTTACATTGCGTTGTTACGAGGATGCAGGCGCGCTTTGACGCTTGTGGCCCCTGCTTTGCAGGAAACGACACGAGTACATGGTTTGCACAACATC
>JABSTQ010007904.1:0-61028 GCA_013358835.2 Ixodes persulcatus
GCGGCTCCAGAGCCAGTGCCCGACTGCGAGGCAAAGGTGCCGAAATTTTCCCGCGTGGCGGCGACGTCACGCCATCCACGCGCACATCGCGTGCGCCGCCTTGATAAGGCAGATCAGAGGCGGCGCACAGGGAGTCGCTGCCTGGACTCAGGCGCCGTTGGTAGCAATGTTAATCGTCTTGTCCATGTCCCATTAAATGTAGTTTGTGGTTGTTGAAACCGTTGGCTCCGTGTTATTCCTCCGGGTCGGGTATGCAGCAAGGCAAACCGACCACAATGGCGCCCAACCGTGGTATGCTACCCACTCGCAGGAATTTCACGGGGCTTGGTTTCTTCTTTCGGTAAGCCTTTTTCCTATTCCCCGTGTTTCCTATCGTCGTTCCGTGCTTCCGTCACGTCCGCGTTTGTTGTATTGGCCTGTTCCTGACTGTTTTTGTGACCGCGGCAATCGTTTTGCGCGCTTGTTTTGGTTTTTGCGGTGCGTTTCCTTTTTTTCGCGCTTGTGTTGGGTTTTTGGGGGCGTTTCTTTTTTTGTGCTTGCAGGAATGCTCACGCGGGAGCAGGAAGCCGCAATGGCCGCAGCGGCGAAATGAACCTGCTCACAAAGGTCACGGAGATGTGCGACTCTGTGATGCAGCGCCTGGCCCACGAGCCAGGCCAGCAGGAGACCCCACCGCGAGAGCCCCGACCACACTTGACTGTTCCGGTCTACACGGGGTACGACGACGTCAAGTCCGTGGCAGACTTCCTGGGCGAGCTGCAGACGTACCACCTTGCCTCCGGTGCCTCGGAAGCCTTCATCGTGGAGCGGATTGTCCCGCTGGCGTTGCAAGCCAGCGCCAGGTGCTGGTTGGGGTCGCAGGCCCCCTTCACCAGCCTGGCTGACTTCCAGAAAAGGCTTCGAGAAGAGTTCCTGCCTGCAGGCTACGCAACGCAGATTCTCCGAGAGCTCGAGGCAAGGACGCAGCACCCGGACGAAAGTCTGGTCCGGTACATTCGGGTCATGCAAGAGCTCTTCAAGAGGGCGGACCCGAAATCACCGGAGTCGGACAGAGTAGCCCGGGTCAGAAGACAGTGTCACCCAAGGTACCACGTCTACCTCATCAACCGCACCTTTGAGACCCTTGAAGAGCTAGCCCGGGGCGCCCGCCTCATCGAGGAAGCTCTTCATGCCGAACGGAACTACGTGCCGCCGCCACCAGCCAAGTACGCGCTCGAACCGGCATGCGCAAGGCGGGGCCCCGAGGCCTCCACGCAAGTGGACTGTCCGAACGAGACCTCCCTTCCCCACCACGTCAACCAGGCGAGTTGGCGTGGCATGCATGGTGATCTCCCGTGCGGGATAAGCGTATGTTCGCCTAACTCTCCCCGAGAGGTCCCCGGAGGTCACAGCGAGGCCCGTGAGGGTTTCGGGCGGGGTTCGCCACGACAGGTGGGAGGTCGTGTGCCGTGCCCTATCGTAAGCTGGGGCCCAACGGAGATCACCACCCAAGCGAACCATCTTCATCAGTCTGCTCCTGCAAGTGCTGGCGAAAGCTGGCACGGTGCGGTCGCAAACCCGCAGCCCAGCAGCATTGACCCCCGCCGCAATGGAACAAGCCCTCCTCACAACAGCCAGTCGCAAGCCTGGTGGAGGCCCTCCCATAGTGATTCCTTACCCGATCACTGGAGGCAGTCCGACGGGCACCTCGGTGCGGGTGGCCTAAGCAGGCAACTGTCGTCGGACTGCTGCTACCACTGCGAGCAGCCCGACCATCACCGAAACCCGTGTCCAAGGCTTCTGGACACTACAAACAAGAGGTGGCACGAGACGGCGGCAAAGGGCCGGAACCAGAACAACCAGGGAAACTACTACGGCCGGCGACGCTGAAACCAGACAGCCACCCGCCGACGGCCGTTACAGTCCCTGGGAGCAGTGAGGCCGCGGCACAGATTCCATCGGTATGTCGAATCCAGCCCGAGCCTAACATCATTGAACCACGCATGACGATTTCCCTGCTCGATTTTCCCATTGCCGCACTTTTGGATTCTGGGGCCGCTATCTCGCTCATAGGGGATTTTGTTTTCGAACTCTGCAAAGCAAAAAAGATAAGCCTCCGGGAGTGCGAAACCCGTTTGCAGCTAGCTTCTGGTACAGCGATAACAGCTGGAGGAGCCGTGAGGCTGCAGATTCGGTTTAATGGAAAGAAGCGGCGTCAGCGATTTCTTTATCTGCCAGGACTCGTGGTACCTGTGATCTTGGGCCGAGATTTCATTACAGGCGAAAGCATGACGCTCAACTTTTCTGGTGGCGGATACCGGCTGGGACAACAACCGGAGCTGACTCCTTTTACCAAACGGGAGGACTGCATCCGTAACCCGACCACTGCAGCACACTTTACCATGGTGCCGGACGTCTTGCCTGCCGGCGTTCGTGAATCGTTGCGAAAGTGCCCCGCAAGCAGCCAGCAGAAGCAGGAGCTGCAAGCCGTCCTGGAGTCTTTCTCACCGATGTTCACGGAAACACCTGGAAAGACTGACATCCTGCTGCACCGCATTGAAACCAGTGACGCGCCTCCTCGGAGGTGCAACCCTCGACCGATCAGCGTCCACAAAAGGGCACTCCTTGATGCGGCGCTCGAGGAAATGATCGACACCGGTTCAGTACGTGAGTCGAAGAGCCCCTGGGCGTTCCCCGTTGTTCTGGCTCCGAAAAAAGACGGAACAGCCAGACTTTGTGTGAATTACAGGCGGCTTAACGATGTGTCCGTACGAGACAGCTACCCTTTCCCCAGCATTTCTTCCGTGATGTACGCGCTTGGTAACGCGACCGCGTTTACAACGCTGGATTGCAGTCGCGGGTTTCTTCAGATTGAGATTCACCCATCAGACGTTCCAAAAACTGCTTTTATCTGCCACAGAGGGTTGTTCGAGTTTACCCGACTGCAGTTTAGCTTGTCTAACTCTCCAGCCAGTTTTCAACGCCTAATGGATGTTGTACTTGGGAACACGAAGTACGAATTTGCCATGGCATACATGGATGACGTGGTTGTTTTCTCGAGAACTATTGAGGAGCATGTCGAGCACCTTCGCATTGTCCTTGAGCGAATGCGTAATGCTGCGCTCACGATTCATCCCGGAAAGGTTCAGTTGGCCGCGCCTGAGATCAACCTCCTTGGATTCGTTGTGGATAACGGCAGGCTCCGCCCCAACGAAGATAAGTTGCGCGAGCTAACCGAATACCCAAGCCCACATGACGTAAAGAGCTTACAAAGATACCTCGGAATGATTGCGTTCTACCGGGATTTCATTCCACACTGTTCTGAGATATCCCAACCGCTCAATCACCTTCTAAAAAAAGGCGTCAAGTGGTGTTGGGCCAAACAACAACAATGCGCATTCGCAGCCCTTTCAAAAGCCGTGACTGACAACGCTTGTTTACAGCTCCCAGACTTGAACAAGCCGTTTGTTCTGCAGACAGATGCAAGCGACTGTGGCCTGGGTGCTGTCTTGCTGCAGGAGTATGGCGGTGTGCTTCGGCCAGTTGCTTTCACGAGCCACACGCTAACTCCAGCCGAGCGCAACTACAGTGTCGCAGAACGTGAATGTATCGCCATTATTCATGCTTTGAAGCGCTTCGATATGTACCTTGATGGCGCAACGTTCTAGATTCAATCTGATCACTTAGCGCTATCATGGCTAAGATGACTTAAGAATCCAGCTGGACGTCTTGCTCGTTGGGCGCTTACGCTACAACAGTACGACTACTCCATAGTGTACCGCCCGGGGTCAACCAACAAAGTTTCTGATGCGCTCTCTCGTGCTCCACTTCCCGAGGAACACTCGCAGGATACTCATGGCTTGGTGACCATCGCGGCCACGGCACGAGGATCCCCAGATTCACGGTGGGGTACATTGGTGGGCCGCGAAGAGCTTCGCAAGGCGCAGCTGGATGACGGGCTCTGCCAACGCGTGTCCGCTTGGCTGGCAGCAAGAGGTCCAGTCGACCACCCAAGTGACGAGGAGATCGACTCCTACTTGATGAGCGACGACGGCCTCCTGCTGCGCTACATCCCCCAGGCCGACGATGATCCGGATGGCTCGTCGTTCCGGACCGTGATACCTAGCAAGCTAAGTAAGCTTTTCATCCGATACATGCATGACTCTGCCTTGGCAGGACAGAGCAGTGGGAGCAAAACTTATGAAAAGTTATCCCAAGTTGCTACCTGGCCAGGCATGAGGCAGGATGTGCTTCGATACGCTCGTAGCTGTTCGGTGTGCCAGAAGGCAAAACCACGTGGAGGTCAGCCTCCCGGTCTCATGCAATCAATCGTGAGCCAGAGCCCTTGGCAGATTTGTTGCTGTGACGTCATGGGTCCCTTCCCACGTAGTACCCGCGGCAATCAATACTTGTTCGTGGTAACCGATCACTTCACAAAGTGGGTTGAGTTATTCCCTTTGCGGAAGCTAGATTCGCAAAATACCCGGGAATGTTTACTTGAAACATTCGCTAGGTTTGGCTTTCCTGCACAGCTTGTAAGTGATAATGCCTCCTATCTAACGAGTAAGGTATTCGTGGACGCTTGCGCGGTGCTGGGAATTAAGCACAAAAGAACTTCCCCGTACCACCCACAAGCAAACATCACGGAAAGTGTAAATCGGAACCTTAAGATGATGTTAGTGGCCTACACCGAGCGCCACAAGGACTGGGACGCGAAACTGCCCGAGCTGGCATTCGCAACCCGTACGACCACTAATCGGTCAACGGGTCTCACTCCTGCCCAATTGAATTTCGGCAAAGAGCTCGCGTTCCCACTTTTTAACAGTCTCCTATCTACAGAGTCTGGGGGACGGCTTCGCCCCTACGTGAAGTTCGCAGAGGACCTGCGAAAGCGCTTCTCCGATAACCTTCGAGAGGCCCGGGAAAATCTCGACGTCGCCCGAGTACAGCAGGCAGAACAGTACAACCAGGGGCGACGTGACTTGCAGTTCGAGGTGGGAGATTTTGTACTCCGGCGTACTCACCCACTGAGTGACGCCGCTCGAGGCTTCGCAGCCTCCCTCGCCAACAGGTGGGAAGATCCGTTTCGCGTGCATGAAAAGTGCTCGCCGCTCACTTACAAACTAGTTCACTGTGAGTCTAGTGAGGAAACCGGACCTGTTCCATGTCACCGACCTTAAACGGTTTTTTCAAGCAGAAGACGAAGATTCCTCGCAGGACCGGAACGACACTGACGGCAGTCCTGTTCCGGAAACCCCCTTGTCTCCACCAAGGCGGCGATATAACCTGCGACGTCGGTGACACGAAAGAGAGAGGAACCTATTTTTTTTTTCTCTCCGGCTTCGCCTCTCTCGCATTTTGGGGGTAGTAGTCTACTTCCACGGATCTGCTCCCTTTTCAAGAGAGGGGGGAGAAGATTGTGTGCCCACCTCAGATCCGTTATTTTCAACTTTCTGGAAGGGGTGTGAAGATTACGTCGGGCCCATCCCTCAACTGAGCCCCATGTCGTCTGCTTTCTTGTTTTTCTACGAAGATGGTTCGTGGACAACACCGTCGCCACACCCGCCAACGGAACGACACGGCGGCCGGGCTTGTGCTGAACCGGGGCACCAAGGACGTCGGCGCATCAGGGGCGGCCCAGGGAACCATGGACCGCTACCACCCACAACGGGACGGAGCGGCAGCTAACTCGGATCAAGAAGGATCACGCGGAGAGCAGCGGCAGCAGCAGCAGCAGCCGCCTGCTGGAGCCGACTTAAAGCAACAAGGTGGCCACCAGCCGAGCCCTGAGCCAGAAAAAGGAGCTGGAACGACAGCGGACGCCGAACGCATCGCGCTCGTCCAGCAGGCGCCGGCCGGACTTGCAACGTCAGTTCGCCCGGCAGCGCCATCAACCCCCTGACGCCCACAACAACGTCTCCGTCATCAACATGCCGGACGAAGCTTGAGGGGGGGAAGTGTGGGCACCCTGGCGGCTCCACAGCCCAGTTGCCCGACTGCGAGGCAAAGGTGCCGAACTTTTCCCGCGTGGCGGCGACGTCACGCCGTCCACGCGCACCTCGCGTGCGCCGCCTTGATAAGGCAGATCAGAGGCGGCGCACAGGGAGTCGCTGCCTGGACTCAGGCGCCGTTGGTAGCAATGTTAATCGTCTTGTCCATGTCCCATTAAATGTAGTTTGTTGTTGTTGAAACCGATGGCTCCGTGTTATTCCTCCGGGTCGGGTATGCAGCAAGGCAAACCGACCACAGGGTATGGGCACTTTGTTCTCCAACATTGTTGTGGGCGCCGGCATTTTGGGACTTGTGCCGAGCAGACGCAATTGCCGATCGTTGTGATTTAAAGGTGCGACTTCCTCAGCATTAGTTTCGGTGTTAGAAAGCTTATGTAATATTGGTTTTCTCTGTAACGAACTCTTTAATCGTTTGTGGAGGGCGAAAAAACGTTTCCTGTGATTTCAGATAAAGCTTTAGATAACTGGCAACCATGATTTTAAGACACAGTATGGCCAAGTATCGTTACTCTGAGGCGTAGCTTATTTAGTGGCACTAGCCCCTGCTATTGACGCAAAGGCGGACAAGTGTGTGAGTGCGCCTTCTATCGTGCTACACGACTAGAACATTGTCTATCTTAGAGGGGCCGCAGCCATCGAGGGAAAACGAATGAAGAAGGAGATGGCTCGGTTATAAGAGCAGAAGATGAGGAAAACGCCCCTCAATTAAATTGAGTGTAATGCAGATGTAGATAAAGAAAAAGAGGAAGCGATAAGCAATAGAGATGAAGAAACATGTCATCTTATTAAACACTTGTTAGTCCAGCGGTGTGTATGCCTTTTCTATACTTTACTAATCCTTCCTTCATGTTCAGCTGGCACCATATACAGGGTGTTTTTGTAAACATAACAGCTTCGTTTAAAAAGAACCGTGAAAGCTTCCCTTATTCGGTTTGTGCAGGAGATTTATACGGCCAGGGAAGCACAGTATAGCGGGATAATCGTAACGATCAGTCAACTAATGAACTAATATTTGTTAATTAACTTTTAAATTATTAAAAACGGACATATGCTTTCAAATATAAACTTGCTCGGCGTCATCAAAAAGTACTAATTTAACTATTTTTAGAAAGATATAAGACAGACGCAGCACTTTCCAGCGTTCCGTAATAACGCTCAATTTAAAGACGTCTATATTTTTCGGTTTCTCTTAGGAGCTCATCTCCACACCCGCGGTCTTTCTCCCCACTGGCCGAGACGCGCAACACATGTGCTCCATACCTCCCTCCATCCTACGAAGGAGGCGAAGCTGTGGCTTCGCGCCGCGATCACCAGGCAGCAGGACTGTGGGAGCAAAGACGCACTCCGAAGAGAAACCGAAACCTAAAAACGCACACACACTGAGTGTCTTTTTTTTTAAGGCCGCGGTAGAATACTGCCCCTGCCTTATAACTTTCTAAAACAAGTTGGTTTCGTGGTTTTTAAGAACGCTCAAGAAGTTTCTAATTGGAGCCATATCTATTTTTTTAATTAAATAGTTAATAGACGCATTTCAGTTAATTAGCCAACTTTGCGTTGCGATTATCCCCTATGCTATGTCTCCCTGGCCGTATAACTCACCTGCAGAAAACGCATAAGTTTAGCTTTCAAAGCTCTTTTTAGACAGATCTGTAAAAGCTTAAAAACACTGTATTATGTACACTGTACTTTACATTATTGCCTTCTTCATTAAACTGCCCTGAAAGGTGTATTGCATACGGGCTACCGGAGCTTAAAGTTTGAAAAAACTGGGGCGCCTAATTTTGGGTATTACAGGTTCATCTGCTGTGGGCTCACTCTACTTGCGGCGCCTTCGCTGAGCTTTTTGTTTTTTTCTTTCTATGTAGAGCTGAAGAACAGAAGAACACCCCTCGACGTCAAAAATATTCTAGATTAGACCCCGCAAGACCATCGAAAGTGCCAGATTCATACCACTATTTCTGGGGTACGCGTCTTTTATCTCTGGGTGGTGACGTAAAAATATGTGGAGTCCTGGCGTTTTGCTTTCTTTCTCCTTTTTTATCTGAATCGCGTGAAATGGCGTCTCGTGGCTCATGCTCGTATTTCTTAATTTCTTAGCCTTAACCTGTGCTTCCAGGGTGTTAGAATTTTTGTTGCTTCGTAGTACCTTTCTCCTTATCGCATTTTGATCAGAGCAGGCGCGCTTGTACATATGTGGGAGTTGGAGACGCTCAATTCAGTGCTACCAAGAACTAGTCCTAACAATTCCCTTTTCGCAGCGCCGCCTGGGGAGCGGAGGAGGCCTATACGGTGGGCGTACAGAAAAGCACAATTCTAGAAGAAATAAAAACAACATATTCTTACAAGAAGCTGCGACAGACTGTTGTATACACTCTAACAAAAAAAGGTGTAGCCATTACACCCCTTGTCACATATTATACACTTCAAACCTTCAGTTCGACGTGCAGCGCACTAACGTCGAACTGACGGCCCCAACTTTTACGTCAGGCTTGATGACGGGGCGACATAACACATTAAACTACTAAAGTACGTATCAAAGACTACAGTAAAAAACGCTAAAATTTTGCAATAAAAAAAATGATTTTTTTTTTTGCAGTCAGTCACGTTTACAATAGCCATTTTAATAAGTTGTACAACTCGGATATTAAGCCGCTCAAAAAATGTGGAACCGACGATTCAAATAAGTGTGCGCTACGTCGAACTCAAGTTTTAGAGTGTATTACATGTGCCAAGTAGTGTAAGAATATGTACTTTCTTTTAGTGCGTATCGCCATTTGTTTTTTTTTTCACTGTTCTGCTCTTGTTCTGCTATTATTTGTTTAATGCGTGGCTTATCACACAAACGCTGGGTATAAAAAGGGTGACTTCAAAATAAATCAGGCAACCGTGGCTCTTTTGCCACCAGACGCCTGTATTGTTGACAATGGGCCTGTGTCACATCAAAGTTTGGCTAAGAGTTTCAATACTGACCGCTTCAGTGCTCTGGACTTGCGCGGCGCCTATAATCAAGTGCCCTGGATGACGCATCATAAACGCTGGCCGGCATCACCATGCATCGCCGTCTGTTTGCTATGACTGGTTGCCGATTGGGATATCTTGATTACCGGCTATTTTTCAGCGGAAGATAGAGTGGGTCGTTCAACGTCTGCCAGACCTGCAAACGTACATTCGGTAAAATGGACTGATCATGTGACAAAACTGAAATTACTATTGCAGCGCTTTCGTGACCACAGGGTGAATCAGCAATAGGAAAATTCCTACATGCCTCTTGCGCTGAAGCTCCAAACAAACTGCGGAGCCCTTCTTTTTGGTGGTATACAAGCACACCCGATTGGGCTTCGCACTACTCATGGCACATTCGCTGAGCTATTTTCTTTCTGCGTAGTGCTGAATTAGGATGGCGATACGGGCTATTTGAAGAATCGAAAAACAGCTTTCAACGTCCGAAATAGGCTAGATTGTACGCCGCAAGACTATAAGAAGTGCCAGATTGATGCCACCACCGCTGACGTACACGCCTCTGGGTGGTGGCAACGATGGCGCTGAAGTCAAAACATCTGGTGTCACAATGTGTCTTTTTTTACGCATGATGCGGTGCTTCTTGTCTCTCCCTCTTAGGGCTTAAACTTTGACTTGTGCTTCGACTCTGTTCAATTTTTTTTTAATATTTTTCTCGTGATCTCGCTTTCAGCGGCAGAGCATGCACGCTTCTACACGTGTGACAGTCTGAGACGCTAGGGGTGTGACTACCCAAAACAACTCCCTGCAGAGCCCCCTGGGCGCTGCGAAAAGTAATGTTTTGTCTGTTAAATGCCAAGTAATGGCGCTGCCATCAGTGCCGAATATTGCCAGATAACCAGCTAACACCGATACATCATCCGTCCTCTAAATGGGTGGTAAAACAACACATTAATAAAAATGTGGCTTGAAATGTTCGTCATATGTCAGCCTTCGTAGTGTCTATCGTAACCATGTTGTTTCTCCGGTCTGGAATGTCTTGGGATGTAGACGGGTGCTCTCTATCCACAGGGACGCCTCTTACAGTGCCGATCAGAACGGGCGCCAGGTCAGTCTCATCGTCCGCCACCTGTGGCTCAAAATTATCGTTTGTAGAACGGAGGGGCACCCGGATTCGTCGCAAATCATTCACATTTTCTGTTCTAACCAAATACGAGCGTGGCGCTAAGCCTCGTTCCACCTGAGCTTTGCAGTGCCATCCTCTATTTTTCCGAATCATCGCAAATTCACGTAGAGCTAGAAGAACTTTGACAGATCCCGCATTGGTCCGTGGAGTGCGCTTGTCCACTGATAGTGGAGCCTCCATTGAAATGCCGGAAATGTGTGAGACATTAATATGCGACCTATCCGCAGCTCGCTCGGGCTTCTGCCATCTTCCAAAAGGCTGCATTCGTAATTCAACAATTCAAGCCGAAAATCTTCATGAGTGTTAGTAGTCTTCATCAAAATTTGCTTACCGATCTGCAATTCTTTCTGAGCAAGTTTATTAGATCGTAAAAAATAGGGCATGATGTTGTGTGAACGAAGTCTTACATACCAGTAAATTGCGGAAATTCGTGCGATGAAAAATCTAGTTCATTGTCAGAGCACACTTCAAGTGGAATTCCATGCCTTCAAACCATGATGCCAAGTTTCTTGACCACGGCCGCTGATGTTGTAACTCGAAGCTTTTCTACGGGGTGTCACACAAAAAAAAAGCTTACAGGGTTTTTCTCAGCCCAAAAATAAACTAGGCATCGTCGAACGCTCATTTTCAGTCCAAAGGTAGCGCTAGAGGTCACAACCAAATGCCAAATTTTCAGCCTGATCCGATATCTTAATCGAAAGTTATTAGTGATTTTCTGAAAATTTCAATGAGAAAATGGAGCCCATTTCTGCCCGTTTTCGGTTTCTGGGGCCATAGAGCCCCATATATTCGAAAACTCCGTCGGGCGCCATTTTCCCTTTGAAATTTTCAGAAAATCACTTGTAACTAGCGCTACCTTTAAGCGGAAAATAAGCGTTCGGCGATACCTAGTTTCTATTTACGTTTAGAAAACCCTGTCAATTTGCTTTTAGGACACCCTGTACTTCTCAAATTTTCGAAAGAGCATTAAACGCTAGGAGGTTTGAGCAATGAGCATACTCAAAAATATCTACACCGATGCGATTTCATAGAAAGTTTTAAAGTGGTCGCATAAAAAGGGGCACACTTGGTAGTTTCTATGTACACCGCTAACAAACGGGGCATCGACGAACAAAGTATTTAATATCGTGATTGATACCGGGCAAGAACACCTGCTTGCTCTTTCTTTCTCTCTCTATTCTTTCACTCATTGACTAAAATATGTAACTCATGAATTATCTCAAAAATATTTGTCCTTATATTATGAGAAATGAGGACTTTTTTGCACTTAAAGATACTGTACAGGTACAGCGCTTTAATAGTTCGGTGGTGATCAAGACTGCCGATCATGTGTACGAGTCTATCATGCTGTCTCAACTTTTAATCGTTCATAAGTTCCTTGACTGGCCGTACTATCTTGAATCTGTAAAGCCATCTCAAGGTTAGTGGTTATACACTTGGAGAACTACAAAACATTTTATTTAAATCGCTCTACTAGACGTGGTGGCGGTGTGTGTATTCAAGCAAAAAATAGTATAGAGTGCGCACTCATAGAACAGTTTTTTTTGTGATTAATGAGGACTATGACATATTGACTTTAAAACATATAGACTTTTTGTTTTCAGTTGTTTACCGCCCACCAGGCGGTAATATTGCTCAGTTTACTACATTTATTGAGTCCCTATTTTGTTTCGTAGGAGACAACGGCCTAAGAATAATTTTGGGGGGAGATTTCAACATTGATATGTTAAGTGATTCAAACCAAAAAAGAGAGTTTAGTATGTTGATTGAGTGTTTTGGATTTGCTAATACTATCAATTTCGCTACTCGAGTGACTTCAGACTCTAGCACACTTATAGATCTCTTTCTTACAAACGTTGACGCCTCACTGCTACAAAGTGGTGTTGTGGGCTGTTCAATCAGTGATCATCTACGCATATACATTTTTGTACATCTGAATTTGCCCAAGGTAAGCATAAATGATGCTCCTTCCTTTACATTTCAAGATATGTCATTTACCGCCTTAGAAAGATTTAAGTATCAAATTGAACATGCGAACTGGGATGCGGTATTCTCTGCGGACTCTGTTGATGAAGCATATGACTGCTTTATCAAGATATTCACTACCATTTACAAGAACAATTTTAAATATAAGACACATCGCGCCCCAAAAGGCTCTCGCAAACACTGGGTGACGGCCGAAATTCTAAACAAAATAAACGAGAGAAATAGACTTTTTAAGAAATTTGTTCGTACAACAAATCAAGATATACTGCACCGTTTTAAGAAATGTTGTAATGAGGTAACAAACTTAATTAGACGAGCAAAATCTACCTATTACTTTAACATGTTTAACAACTTAAGTACCAGTGCCAGTATCTGGAAGAAACTCAACTCGATTTTAGGAAAAACGTCAGCCTCTTCTAGGAAAAACGTCAGCCTCTTCTAGAACTAAAACATTAAAAATAAACGGACAAGAACTCGGAGGAGTTGAACTAGCCAACAAATTTAATGATTATTTTATTAACTTAGTCAGTAATGACCGCAGTAGAGTGAATGAAGCACTGGTATATGTATCGATATTTATAAATGAAAGTATCTTCATTTATCCTACGGATGTTCATGAGGTCAGCTCTGTGTTTTGTAACCTTAACAATAGTAAAAGTTGCGGTATTGATGGCATCCAAATAAAACCCGTTAAATATGTGATTGAGCAAATTGCACCTATTTTAACTCATTTGTTTAATCTATCGTTATCACAGGGTATTTTTCCTAAACAAATGCAAATAGCAAAAGTGTCGATACTTTAAAAATCTGGAGATAAAAATGATTTATCAAATTATAGACCGGTTTCTGTACTTTGCGATATTTTCAAAGGGTTTAGAAAAACTGATACATTTTCGATTAAACAAGTTTTGTGAAAACTTTTCAGTTGTTACAGAATCTCAATTTGGATTCAGAAAAGGGCAATCGACTGAACTTGCGCAGTTGAACATGAAAGATATAATTCTAAAAAAATATTAAAAATAAAATTCTAAAAGTAGGCATTTTTATTGACTTTTCGAAAGCCTTCGATTGGTTAAATCATGACACACTAATGAGTAAACTTTACAATTATGGCATTCGTGGAAATGCGGCGGCGTTAATAAGAAGTTATTCGAGCTTTCGTTTTCAGTGCATTCACATCAATGGTCACTTCTCTGATCTAAAACAACTACAGGCAGGTGTACCACACGGAAGTGTTTGGGGACCTATTTTATTCAACCTATACGTTAACGACATCATAACTATTTCACATAATGCCCAGATAATAACGTATGCGGACGATACGAGCATATTTTTTCAAGGAACGGACATACATATTATTTCATTTGAAGTGAATGGTTTTCTCAATGTGCTTAGTTCGTGGGCAATGGCAAATTCGTTAAAAATCAATAGCAATAAAACAAAGGCCGTTCTATTTCGCCCTAAAAGTACTTTCTGTCAAATAGATATACCACTTAAACTAGATCGATCGACCATACAAGTTGTTCCAACGGTAAAAATACTAGGGGTGTTCTTTAACCAATACATGAGTTGGAACGAACACGTAGAACATGTTATGTCTAAATTATCAAAAATAGCAGGTATTATTTATAAACATCGTTTTTGTTTACCAGAAAGGGTCAAGATTATATTATATAACACATTTTTTGCTTCACATTTAAAGTACTGCCAGCTTGTATGGGGCAATACGACAAAATTAAACCTAGACAGATTATACATCGCACAAAAAATATTTTACGTTTAGTAGCCAATGTACCATATAATAGTCATGCCAATATGTTATTCTCGAAATTTAAGGTAACACGTGTTTTGACTTATATACACAGACATTAATCCAGAAATATAAAAATAGTATTTATTATAATAACAAATCATTCCTTCACTTAGCTATGCTGGAAGAAAACTCTTCGTTTTATCACACGCGTAGTCCAGAGCGCTGGAGAGTGCCGCATCCCAGAACCAATTACAGATTTCAAAGGCTCCAGTATACTGTACCATCTACCATTAATGAACTCATTAAAAACAATATTCACATAGAAAATATGTCAAATACCTAAATTAGACAATTGTATTTTAACAACAAATAATATTTTAAAAGTTCTGTACTGTTCATCATATCAAAAGCTGTATAATGTTCTGTATGTATGTATTTTTTTTTCAAGTGCCGACTAATCTGCCCAAGTCTGTATGGGAGGCAGGGACCTGTCAAGCTACGCAATGTAGCTTTTTTCCCTGTCTCCTTCTCCTAAAAGTGGAGTCAATAAAGATGAATTGAATTGAAATGAAAAAGGTAAAAAAATTACAAGTTTTTGCTTTATTTTTTAAAGCACTTTCGAGAGGACATTAGGAACAACTAGATCCTTCTCGGGTACAAACTTTCACTCAAACTAGTACGTCATAAGAAGTAAAACAAGACTATGTAATGGTGGTGACATATCACCAACCGTCTTCGCAATGGCGATTAGAGGTTTGTGGTCTGTTTCAGCTAAGACCCTCCTAACATTCACAAGGTCGAAAAACCTCTCCACCCCTAAGTTACTCCTACATTGCGTACTTTTTAATCTTAGAGTACTTTGTATCGGTGTCTGTAAAAGCTCGAAAGAGGTCCCTAGGTCATTACCAGGACCAGGCGTATTTTTTCCGGTCGCGCACCAGTCATAGCTGTGTTTGTAGTTTGGTGTTTGTCTTTTGTCCCCCTTTGTTCACCTTCTCCGGAGATTATTATCGTCATACTTGTCCAGCTCGCTCGCACCTCTCTATTAATTACATTATCATAATAAGGGTTCAGCTTGTTTCTTGACTGTGTGGGAGATGGGTAAGCAGACACTCGGTGCAAATGAGGGGTAAGCCATTAGCTTGTAAGCAGCAGTTGCAGAAATATAATTTGTTCTAGAGACTTTTGTAGGCGTCCCGGGGTCCCAGAGGTTAGATCAGAGCTATGTCGCCGGCGTACATAATTGTTCTGTGCTGAGACAAATTGTTAGGTAATTGATGTAAATAGAGAAGAATGTTAGTTCAAGTACGCTGACTTTGGGAACGCCGGAGAGCACGTCACTTTGAGAGAATGTTTGTCTTTGGAAGACCACCTGGTGGGTTCTTCCTCAGATGTATTTGTCTATCCTGGGAAGGAAGCACGCTGGATTACCATCTTCTCAAGTTTGTTGCGCAGGAGCGTGAGATTGATCCGGTCGAATGCTCTAAAGAAATCTAACTGTACTAATTCACATGCTGTAAGGCCGTCTAAGGATGAGCTGATGATGTGTACAACCAGAGCCAGACCCGACTCGCAACTACGTCCTTCACTGAAGCCGTACTGTGCTTTGCATAGTATGTTGGCCTCTAGATATTGTAGAATATTCTTGTTTACACTCCTTTCCAGGGTCCTGCACACAGCTGATGGGGAGGCAATGGGGCGGCCGGCGTCTGTCATGTCGGTACTGAGATCACTTACTTTAAGTACAGGTGTGATAAGGGTGTGCTTCCAAGCAGATTGGACGGTACCAGAGTCTACAATTTATTTTAACATGATGGTCAGGATTGCTATTAGTGTAGGAGAAGAGAGCTTCAGGAGGTATGGGTGGATGCGATCAGGGCAACATTTGTAGATGTGCCAGATAGGGCAAGTTAACTAGTGGCATCTTCTCCAGTTATTGTAATTGATGATAGGGAGCTGGTTCCTGCAGTTAAATCGACAAAAGGTGTCCGAATGTTTTTTTTACGAGACCGTACGGATGAAAAGTGCTGGTTGAAGAGTTCAGACACTGTGTTTGGGTCGGTGATGAACTGGTTGTTTTGAGTGGGGTACGGTCGGATGTAAGATGTCTTCCGCTGAGACTGCGTCACTGCGTCAGCTCCTTGCGACGTCAACGTCCTATCAGCCTTCCCGACGGACAATTCACAGTTCTTCGGAATTATTAAGGGTTCCACCCGTCCCACCCTCCTGCCAACCGAGTGGACTGCTCGAGTCAGCATTTGAGCCGACGCGTGGCACGGAATCTTTGGGTTTTGGAACTGGAAGGAATGAGGACATGTGCTTACGCAAACCTTTTTTTATGCAGGCTAGTGATTTCCCATCAGGCCCTTTCTGTTCTTTTGGTATTTTCCTGCCAGGTCCACCGAAAACCCTATTCTTGATTGAGAGCACTAGGAATAAGCACTTTCAGACGTAAACTTTACTACAGGAAAAAAAGTGTTGTTTGTGCTCTTGTTGCTGCTGCTGTGTGGCGACGTAGAAACTAATCCTGGTCCTGCAACTAAGGAACAAATGGAACTCCTACAATCTATGTCCACTGAAAGATAAAACGGACAAAAAATGTCCTCCCGAAGTTAAATATTGTCGAAAGAAAACAAATGAAAATTCAAGAAAAAATAGAGAATTTCATTCCAAAGGCCGAGCAATTTGATCAACGGATCTCAGATGTTGAAGAAAATGGAAGAAAGCAGGAGGCATATCTAGACGACCTTGAAAATCGGAGCCGGAGGGCAAACTTGGTATTTTTTGGCATACCTGATGGCACAATGCTGGGGTCATGGGAGGAGTCGGAAACTCCTATAGACGCATGTGTAAAGGTAATTTAGTTATTGATGTCACCTCAATACAAAAGGCCCACTGTTTAGTTACTTTCAAGGAACATAGCTGCCGGCCGATTATAGCAAGTTCGTAAAATTGAAAAGAACGTGACAACATCATGCGCAACGCCTTAAAATTTAAAAAGTCAACGTTCCCGAGGATTTCAGTGCACTCGTCAGAGAAAAAAGGCGCAAGCTATGAGACTATTCTAAAGAAAAAAGACAATGAGAACAACAAAGCATACCTTACCTACGACAAGCTTCTTATCAACGGAGACACGTACGCTTGGGATTTTGAAAAAAAGCATGCCTGTACTCGTTCGTAAAAAGGTTGCACCGATTCAGCGGGATTGACGCACTGCGAGAAATGTCTGTGAAAATTCCGCTGCATCTGATGTAGACGCCTCCGTGTTACTCGTGGACTTCCGTAGCATAAAAATTAAAGTGGAGGTATTCCTATTTCTGGTCGAGACAATCAAACCCAAGCTTTTCCGCTGGTTTTACCGTATACCGCAAAGACAGAAATAGACACGGAGGTGGTGTGTGCTTGCTAGTTTCATCGGACTGGAGTAGCAGTGAACTCGTTTTCTACAAAAACAACACTAAGTTTGTATGGCGTCGTGTATTTTTACCTAAGTGGACCACTTTAGTTTTTCGTATATTTTATCGCTCCCCAGACGGTGATGCGTACTCGATGGACAAGCTAGATGAATTGTTGAAGACAATTCGATATAGCGTATTCATGGGAGGAGATTTTAATCTTCCAGGATTCAATTGGTCTGATGAAGTTCTTGCTACAGATGGGCCCCACGCTTATTCAATGTTTGCTGACATGATTGGTGTATTTAGATTCGAACAATATGCTAAAATACCGACGCGAGCGAATGCTGTCTTGGATTTGATTCTATGCAATTTTCCTTCTGTTGCATTTGAGGTCACTATACTTCCTGGCATAAGTGATCATTGCGTGGTTGTTGCCGAGCTCTCTGAGCCCGGAACGCGAAAGCAAGCAAAGTGTTCACGGAAAGTATTTCTGTTCGACGAAGCAATTACGACGCGATCGATGCAGAACTAGAATCCTATTTTTATGCATTCGTAAGTCTATCAAAAAATAGTGACGTAGAAACAATATGGCGTGCTTTTAGAAACAAAGTACTAGAGCTTTTTGTTTTCCCGCTTACTTATTTGTTTCGATGAAATGTACACCACATTTCATCGAAACAAATAAGTAAGCGGGAAAACAAAAAACCTTGTTTTATTGTAGAAATTCGTGCTTACAAGACGTGCTTACAAAAGCTTTCCAAACGTTGGTCGGTCCAAGCCAAGCAGAAGTATAAAGAGATGAATAAGCTTCTCAAAATTTCAAATAAACTAAACAAAAAAATGTTTTTTGACAAGTTTAAAGAAAATATAAAATAAACCCTGAAGAATTCTGAAAGTTTGTTAATTCAAACTGAAAGGAAGACACTTGTATTCCGGCGTTGACAGTATGGTGGTAACTCGTATTTTAGGTAACTAGTTTGGAATGGTCTCCGCATCTGGTATTTCCAGTAGCTTGCCAAACACATCAAAGCCCCAGCCTTATAATTGACATGAACGGTATCGTGAAGTTGCTAGGTGGAACTGATGCAACCAAGGCCGTAGGACCTGACCGCGTTTCTTTTGTTATTTTCCTTAAGTGCAGTGAATCTGTAGCGCGTTATCTTCTTATTATATGCAGCGAATCTTTAAAGACAGCGATGGTTCCAATGGTTTAGAAGATGGCAAACGTCACACCTGTTTTTAAATCCGGGTCTCAAACCAGTGTTGAAAATTATCGCCCCATTTCATTAACAAAGATATCGTTTTGTACGAAATTATTTAGAAGGTCAAGAGCATCGTGTTGTCCTAAACGGTACTATATCCACATCAACTCGGGTTACTTCGGGTGTGCCACAAGGAAGTGCCTTAGAGCCTTTACTTTTTCTCATATATTTAAATGACATCACCGAAAATATAGTTTCATAATCAACTGTTGGCCATTGACTGCGTATTATAAAGGAAAGTAAACGTCAGAAGACCTTGCCATATTACAATCTGACACACATCATATCTTCATGGTGCAATCAATGAAAAATGAGTATAAACCTAAGTAAATGCAAACATATTCGTTTCTCGAGAAGCGAGCTGGAGGAATTTTAAAGCAACCTAATCAACAGGACCGTTTTATGTACTGTGTTCCAGTATGTTTACCTAGGAGTGCTATTAGGGGATTTCCTAAAATAGAACAGCAATATAAAACGTACAATTGGAAAGGCTAGTCAAATGTTTTATTTTATCCGACACAATTTTAGATCCGCGTCACGAAACGTTAAATAAACAATTCATTTTTCTCTGATGAAAACCATCCTTCATTGCGCGTGCTTTGTGTGGGACCCTTACCACGACTTACTTATCAGTAAACTAGAAAAAATTCAAAATCATGCCGCGCGTTTTGTACTGAACAACTATTACCCTTATGCTAGTGTTACAGATATGAAAACTATGCTGGGATGGAAAACATGACGATGGTGGCAGAACCACCATCGTCATCGAACGTTCCGCTGACCTTAAAAGCGGGAGCATCTTCTGTCTCGCTCTGTGGGCTTGGTGGCAGCGTCAGGATGCAGGCCATTTACAAGCCACTTCTTTTCGCCACGCAGGTACTCTTTGGGGGTGCCTGTTTTTTCGGACAAACAACTAGCCCGTCATCAGCGTCGCCCGGGTTTCAAGCGCGTCACAGTCTAACATGTTTTCAATGACTAACTCAATTGCCTGCCTGGAAGCGCGTATTGACGACGCGGAAAACAGGTCTCGCCGTAATAATTTAATCTTTTACGGCTTGCGGGACGTCGCTGGTGAATCTTGGCACGATTCTGAGAAGCTAATAATTGATACATGTTCAACTCATCTTGCAATTAACCTGAAGCCACTGAGTATCAAGCGCGCCCACCGGATTGGCCATTTTTCTCCCGAAAAAAACAGACCGATAATTATGAAGTGTGCGTCACGTAAATCCAAAGAATTGGTATTATCTAAAGCGCGGCTTTTCAAGTGAACGCAGATAAGTGTAGGAGAGGAATTTTCGCCAGCCGTTCGCAGAGCGCGTAATCACCTTCTTGCTTTTGCACGCTCAAAATCATGTGCGTTTAGTTTGCGTTTTAATAAACTTTTTATTCAAGATAAGCGGTTTTTTTATGATAGTTCTGTTGCCGAGGTAAAAGAATGTTCCCCATAACTAGTCCCCCGACCACCCATTGACTTGATGGCCAAAAGTGTATCGCCAAAAAGCGAGAAAACATCGTTTTTGTTCACTAATATTCGAAGTGTCATTCCGAAACGTGACGAGATTTCTGCACTCATATCCACAACTAACTGCGACTTCGTCATCTTAACCGAAACATGGTTATCATCAGCTGTCGATGATGGCGAAGTATTTCCTTTTATGAATAACTTTACTTTATTTCGCGCCGACAGAATTGATAGGCGAGGTGGCGGTGTCCTAATCGCTGCCAAAGATAATTTAAAATGTTCTCTGATTAACGAGGCCTCATCGCTTGAAATGTTGTGGATTTGTTGCCGCGTTTTCTCGTCCCCTGTTTTGATTGGAGTATGTTATCGCCCACCGGGAAATGACCCATCATTTGTACCCATCCTTAACGACCACATTGTTTTGTTGAAGCGTAAATATCGTAACGCCAAAATGTTTTTATTTGGCGATTTCAACTTTCCTGGTATTAATTGGTCTACTGGATTACACACTAATGCAGTCGAGCGTGATTTTTATGATATGTGTCTTAACTCAACCCTTTCTCAAGTAATAAAAGATGCAACGCGTGTGTCCTCCCAATCATCCAATATACTAGACTTAATACTTACAACTGCTCCTGAAACGTTGGATAGTATATTCCACCTTCCCGGTATTAGCGATCATCAAGTAATACTGGCTAACATCAAGCTCTCATTTAAAAAGAGTCCTACTCAGCAAAAACTAATAACACTTTATGATAAGGGAAATTATGAAGCTATTAACACTGAACTACAAAATTTTTACGATGCCTACGAGGTCGGTTTTCCAACGCGGGATGTTAATGATAATTGGCTTTTATTTAAGGATGCTATGCGGGATCTCATTAATTTATATATACCAACGCGTCTAATTAAGTCTAAGCCGCAGGCACCATGGTTTAACTCGTCACTAAAGCGTCTTAATAATGAAAAGGAAAGGTTATTTAGGTCGGCAAGTAAATATAACACCCCCGCTGCATGGAATAAATACAACTCTGCCGATGAAGCATACAGGTCTGCTTTAGAATCCACCAAACGATCATTTTATTACCAACGTCTGCCTAATATGCTAATAAACAACCCTAAACAGTTCTGGAAAATTATCAATCCATCTTCAGCAACATTAATTTCTTTAATTGACAAGGAGGGAATAAACATCGATGTTGAAAACTGTGCTAATATTCTTAATGAAGTGTTCAATTTGGTTTTTACAAAAGAAATTGTTGGTAATCATCCTGTAACTTTTGCCTATAACTTTCCACTTATGTCAGCCATCGAGTTCGATGAAGAAGGCATCTACCATATAATCAAGAATCTGAAATTATCATCTTCAGCTGGTGTCGATGAGCTTAATTCAAAAGTTCTTAAAAACACAAATACTCTTACTAGTAAAATAGTAACCCTCATTTTCACCCAATCACTAACTACTGGCTGTATCCCTGACGATTGGAAAGTGGGGAAGATCGTTCCTATCTCAAAAAAGGCAACAAGTTCTCTCCTTTGAATTATAGGCCCATCTCGTTAACATGCATACCCTGTAAAATCATAGAACATGTAATCTTCTCAAAGCTGGTATCTTTTCTTGAAATAAATAAGTTCTTTTATCCTTATCAACATGGTTTTCGCAAAGGGTTTTCATACGAGTCGCAACTTTCCGCTTTCATTCATAATCTACATTGTAATCTTGACAATAACATACAAACTGACGCAGTTTTTTTTATTTTTCCAAGGCCTTCGATAGGGTCCCCCATAACCGACTGATGCTTAAACTTTCACAGCTTAACTTAGATGCTAACGTCATTTCTTGGATTAACTGTTTCCTTACCGGTAGAACCCAGTTTGTACTCGCTAACAACCACTCTTCTTATCCTTCTCCCGTCACGTCTGGAGTACCTCAGGGGTCTGTTTTAGGTCCTCTTTTGTTTTTAATATATATTAATGACCTTCCAATATCAGAAGCTTCTAACATCCGTCTTTTTGCCGATGATTGCGTAATATATCGTAGCATTATTTCTCCCGCCGATAATATTATCTTGCAGAACGACCTAATAACCATCGAAAAGTGGTGCACAGACTGGCAAATGTCACTCAACGCTGATAAATGCATGCTCCTTTCCTTCCACCGCCGCACTAACCACATGTCATTTGTGTATCGCTTAAATAGTTTCGCCCTAACATCCGGCACATCGTATAAGTACCTTGGTGTATATCTCACCCCAAACCTCTCATGAGCAACTCACATTGAGCATCTAATTAAATCTACTAACCGCTCTTTGGGTTTCCTCAAGCGTAACTTAAAGTCAGCCCCACATCACCTCAAACTTCTCGCCTTTAAAACACTTGTTCGCCCTAAACTAGAAGTTGCTTCATCTGTGTGGGACCCTCATCAGTCATATCTCTCTTCCGACGTCGAAGCAATTCAAAATCGCGCAGTCAGGTTCATTCATTCAAATTATTCGTATAACACTAGTGTCACAGCGTTGAAGAAACAAGATAACTTACAAGATCTCAGCATACGCCACAAAATAACCCGTCTTCTGCTCTTTCATAAACTATTTAATGACGCTACTAAGTGTGAGTCATACATTCAAGTAGCTGCTGAACGCCAACTCCGCAATTACCATCCTCACCAAGTCATACCTGCAAAATGTAAAACAAATACTTTCATGAATTCATTTTTTGTCAAAACTGCTAACGACTGGAACGATCTTCCCCGTGAAATCACTTCACTTGCTGACCCATTGAAATTTAAAACAGCTCTCCCCTCATTTTTCTAACTTGTGCATATGTTTACGTTGTCCATACAGCCAGTATTGCTATCATCAGTATACCAGTATAACTAAACACCAGTATCATATTTAGAATTTTTCTAGCATTTATCTATCATTGAACCTTTCATTATTTTTTGTGTGAGTTTGCTGTTTAATTTTTATTTGTATTGTATAATTTGCAAGTCCTTTTTGAGTGTCTATTTGTTACACTGTTTATCTTGTATTATCTACTTGCATTTGTTTATTATATATTACACGACCACCATGCCCACCCCTTATGTAATACCCCGCAAGGGGTCCTTAAGGTATGGAAATAAATAAATAAATAAATTTGAATGTAGAAGAAAAAAAACTTAGACTAAAATGTTTACACCATGTCTTTCACAACAAAACTTGAATTAAGAAATCCACCTATCTTATGGAGCCATTCTACGTCTCTTCCAATTGTGATCATTATAAAAAGGTTTCTGTTCCCATTTACAAAACTGACAGGTCGCCTAATTCAATCTTTGTCAAAACCGCGATAGATTGGAACGACCTCCCGGAAGATATTGTGCCCATTCAAGATAATGACGTGTTTTTTTTTCACTTAACATAATGTTTTCTAAAAACCTCTACAATAATGCCCACAGGGCAATGTAGGTGCAATGTAAATTAATAAATAAATGCATTATTTAAAAATAAATCTGCCCTGTCAAATTTTGTTTGTACAAATACGCAATTACTGAAATCATTAGACTTCTCCCAATATTTTTAAAATTAATACTAGAAAAACCTCTAGTGCGTACTACCATTCGTTTTGCCACTTTTTCTTCTGAGTAATGTAATTTCAGAATTGCCTCAAACTTCTCTCAAAACAGTCAAAACGTCCATATTGTCGATTTAATTAAAACGCTCCAGCTCTATCAGGTAAAATCTAAAATCTAAGGGGCCTATGACCTTCCTTGGGTTTTCACAATGAAACTCAAAAAATAATGAACACACTCGTTCTTTCCTGAAGCTCAGGGTTGAGCAGAAAATATTGCCCATTGAATGACGAGCGCGTGAATCCCGCTGAAGGTGACACGATTGGAAGAATAAGTGCGCATGAAAGGTTATTCTGATCCTGCACTGTGAAGAAGGATTAATGAATATGAACAGGAACACTCACCCCGCAACCGACGCCAAGGATCGTTACCTCGAGCGGAGTTTCACAAAGACACATCTTGATTTTCTGCTTCGTGTCAGCTGAAATAAAAATGTGAAGGCAATTATCTCATAATACAGTAAAACGAAACCTCATCATGGTTGTCTCATTTATTTAATGCCAAAATAGATGATTACTTCAAAATTCACAGGGTCTCTTACGTTATCCCTAAGACGACTTGAAGGCCAAAGACCAAGCGCCGATGCATTAAAGACAGGCATATGATTTACTTAATTAACTTTGATTCCTCTTGATTCGCTTTGTCATCCTTCTTAATTTCATAGCCTTTAATAGACCTGAGTGGTCAGGTAAACTTCATAACAAACCTCCGAACACAGCGCGCACTGTGACGACGCACTTTTGGCGCCGTTTCATCGGCATCACGGTGCATCTGCGTTGCTTTTCTTTGTGTTTTATTTCCGAGGCACGTCCGCCTTGACCTCGAGCGCCCTCGCCGGCTTCCGTGACAAAGCACCGGATATGACGCCAATGGGAAGTTTTGTTACCTTTCATGTTGCCGAGGTTATTTGAAGATCAACTGAACGATGAGACATAGAAGGTTTTCGCCTTAATGACGAGTGCTTAATACCCGCAGTCGCTAACTTGATTTGCACAGGGAGCACAAGACTAAACTGACGTATGGCAAGACATTGGAACAGCTGAATAAAACCCAGTATGTACGGACAGCAAAATATAAACCCGTTTTTTTGTAATAGCTGTCTCTTTCCTTTGCTGCTGATAACCAGCGTCTTGCAGAGTCATCTCAAGATAACTGCGCTGGTCGTCTCGCAACCACAGTTCACAGAGCGTTCGCTACAAGCAACAAAGCTGGAACTCTAATTCGCTGGTGACCAACATCCGGGCAGCGAGTGTACATGTCTGGTCCCAAACGCCTTATGGTATCTGGAGTAACAGGCCGATGGGGTTCTTCGCTGGAACATCTTCATTGCAGGACTACCGGAGTACGACACATAGCCACGGGTGTGAGAGAGCGGCAGGACAGCAGCGGTTGGTGCAAACGGTACGCTGGCTCAGATAGATATGGCGCCCAGGAACAGTGGCGCGAGACGCACGAGAGCGCGCTAGCTGTTGCCCGCTTATTGTGTCACCCATACAACACTCCCCCAGACTTAGTTCAGCTCAGTAATACCATTCAACGGCGTTCCAGTACAATACTCACAAAGTAACACGATATGACAATTTAACAAAACACGAGAATAATTGAAGTTTTGGAAATTACAAAATACAAGCATACAAAATAATTACAGTTCTGAAAAACACAAAGTCCTCATCTTTTTCTCTTCTTTCTTAAGGCGAAAACCTATCAGGCGCACGCCGTTGCCGTTCGGGATACCGGCGCTGAGTTTCTTGCCGCTGGGCTGGGGAACGACCGGAGACTGGGGTTGTTCCCATGTCGTGTCCCTCTACCACCGGTGACCAAACTGGAGGCAGCTCGGTCACGAGTACCCTCGCCCTCGGGTTTGCGATGATGGCAGGACAGTTGGTATCAGCAAACCACCTTCCTCCGCCTCTGGGGTAGAGCTCTCCCGCAACCGCAGGTGGCCTTGGTGTCGCCGCCACACGAAGGTCCCCCGCGGTGTGGTCACGCGAAGCCTGTAGGAGACCGGTCCCGATCTAGCCATGACGACCCCGTGCAACCACCTCTCACCCGGCCGGAAGTTCTTGACGTATACCTTTTCACCAGGCACAAAGTGTCGGTGCTTGCCACCGTGCTTCACCTGTAGCACGTCCTGCTTACGGTGAACAGTGTCCTCTGCAGAGGGTCCCAGTCTGTCCAGACGGGTAGTGAGCCGCCGCTCAAGCAGCAACTCCGCAGGACTCTTAAGGGTTGTGGCGTGCGGTGTGTTCCTGTAAGCTAACAAGAAACTTGCTAGTCGACGGGACAGAGGCCGGCCCGGCATCTCTTTTCGTAAGGCCTCCTTCAGGGTGCGAATGAAACGCTCAGCCAGTCCATTACTTGACGGATGGTAGGAAGCGGTCCTGACGTGCCTCACACCGTTCTCTCGCAGGAAAATCTGAAATTCTTGAGAACAAAATTGGGGGCCATTGTCACTGACAAGAACATCTGGCAGACAGAAATGACTGAACAGCTCCCTCAGCTTTTCAATAGTTGCTTCGGCGGATGTGCTGTTCATCACAAAAACCTCGGGCCACTTGGAGTGGGAGTCGACGCTCACCAAAAAATGACGGCCCTGGAAAGGTCCCGCAAAATCCAAGTGCAGCCTTTGCCACGGACGAGTTGGCCAGGACCAGGGATGCAGCGGGGCTGGACCTGGAAGACTCTGCTGCTGTTGGCAGGTGTTACACGACCTGACGCGATATTCAATATCCGCATCGACCTCCGGCCACCATACATAACTGCGTGCCAGTTCTTTCATCCTTACACTTCCAGGATGCCCTTCATGCAGCTCTTCCAGTACGCGTTCGCGCAGTCCCTGCGGGATCACAACCCTCATTCCACACAACAGGCAATTCTGGTGCCACGTCAGCTCGTTCTTTCTTGCAAAGTAACGCTTTAGGCAATCTTCTACCTTTGCGGGCCACGCACCGGCGAGGAACCTTGCCACTTGACAGAGCTCTTTATCTTACGCTGTAAATTGTTCGTTCTCTTGGCTGCTTACCGGAAAAGACTGCAGGCGAAGACTGAGGAACGTCGCGACGTCATCCTCGCAGTCTTTATCCTGGAACCCAGGAACTGGAAGTCGTGACAAACAGTCCGCCTCCACGTTGAGTCGACCCGGTCAGTAAACCAATCGGTACTGATTGGCGGACAGGGAAATAGCCCATCTCTGCAGACGTGCGGCAGCAATGCTCGGAATTCCCGTCTTTGGACCAAGAATGGTTTGCAACGGTTCGAGATTAGTGATCAACACAAAGGATCGTCCAAACAAGTAGACGTGAAATTTCACGCTAAACACAATAGCCAGTGCCTCCTTTTTGTAGTTGGCTGTAGTTCTTTTCACTCGATGTCAAGGTTCTCGACGCAAACGCGATAGGCCGTGTGTCGCCGTTGGAGTACACCCTGGACAGGACGGCTCCGAGACCGTATGCCGAGGCATCACATGACACCTGAAGGTCTGCCTTGGGGTCGTAGTGTGCCAGGACAGGTGCGTCAACCAGAAGCCTCTTCACCGTGTCAAAAACGTCTTGACAGCGCTTGCTCCAGGTCCAGACGACATTTTTTTTAGTAGCTCGTTCAGTGGCTCTATTGTGGTGGAGAGGTCAGGGAGGAACTTTCCATAGAATGTCACCATTCCCAGAAACGACCGTAACTGTTTTGAGTCTTGCGGTTGAGGTGCATCGAGAATCGCTTGCACATTTTCTGCCAACACAGCTACCCCTTACTCGCTGACTTGGTGCCCCAGGAACTTCAGACTTGCCTTCAAGAACTCGCACTTTTCTTTCTTGACTCGGACGCCCTTGTCACTCCGTCTCTTTAGAACTTGTTCCAAATTCTTGAGGTGATCCCCGGCGGTCTTCCCTGTTACCAGGATATCGTCGAGATAGCAGGTCACTCCTTGATTTCCCGCCAGCAAGTTGTCCATTATCTTTTGTAACAGTGCTGGAGCTGAAGCGATGCCGAAGGCCAAGCGCTTGACGCGGAAGAGACCCTTGTGCGTGTTGATTGTCAGATAGGGTTGCGACTCAGGGTGGACCGGAACTTGCTGGTATGCACGACTCAAGTCTATTTTCGAGAAAACAGTCGCACCAGCTACCGTTGCGAGAATATCTTCAAACCTTGGCAACAGGTACTGCTCCACGTCCAGGCAAGGGTTTACCGTTGTTTTGTAGTCCCCGCAAAGGCGTACACACCCATCCTTCTTCAAAACCGGGACAACTGGTGTAGCGTAGTCACTATGGGCCACCGTTTCAATGACACCTGTCGCCTCCAGTCTCTTTAGCTCTTCTACAGCTGGCTTCAGTGCAAACGGCATACTTCGAGCTTTCAGAAACTTTAAACTCGCACCTTCCCTTAAGCTTAGCCGAGCCTCTTCCCCTTGCATGCAGCCGAGCTCGTCCTTGAACACATCCTGGTAGCGTATTAGGATGTCTTGGAGAGACGCGTTTACATCAACGCTGACCGCGTTTAGCGATCTCAAGTCAAACTTAAGCTTGTAGACCCAGTCCCTGCCAATCAAAGGTGGCTCGTCTTCTCCCAGTACGTGAAGGGGAAGTTTTCCTTTGAAGTCTCGATACTCTACGTCCACCATCGCCACTCCTTTTGGCTTGACACGCCCGCCGGTGTACATGCGCAGTATTAGTTACGCCGGAGACAGCTCCGCGCGAGGAAACAACGACTGGAATTGGCGTTTCGAAATGATAGACACGGCAGCACCCGTGTCTAGTTCCATCTGAAGAGGAGCGTTTCCGACCTTGAGCGTGTAGTAGAATGGCGCATTCATGTTTCTGTCTTGAAGCCCGTATATCGCTTCACTCTCTTCTTCCTTAGCTGAGAAGTTTCTTAACTGGTTTGCTCTGCCTGGTGTATTGGCCAGTGATGCTTTACAGAAACGCTGGAAGTGACCCTCACGGTTGCAGCGATAACAAATAGCGTTACGGTGCGGGCATGACGAGGCAATGTGCTTAGGTGAGCCACAACGGAAACATTTGTCCTAAGCCCCCACTACTGCTTTCGGTTTCACCGCCGTCAGTTTCTGCAGTTCGAGTTGGTCGTTGTCCGCCTTATTATGACACGCCTGCACATTCATGGTGGCTCTTTCAATAGTTAACGCTTTTTTCACAGCTTTCTTGAATGTCCGGCTCTCATCTTCGGCAAACAAAACTCTCTGGATGTCAACACGACTCAGTCCGCTGACGAACCTGTCTCTAAGAGTTTCTTTCAGGTAACTTCCAAAATTGCACGTTGTGCCATTTTTTTTTTTTGAGCTCGGCGACATATTTTCCGACCGATTCCCCTTCCTGTTGTTCCCTCTTATGGAACGTTGCCCTTTCTGCGACGACCGACGGCCGCGGCGACAAGTGGTTTCGCAAAACGGCAAGCAAATCTTCAAAACTCTTTAGTGCCGGGTCCTCAGGCGCTACTAGAGTCTTGAGCAACTTATACGTGTCAGGTTTTATGAGGCTTATGACCACGTCAACTCGGTTTGCGTCCGCTACCCCGTTCGCTCTCAAAAAGGCTCGCAACCTTTCCTCGTATGATAACCAATCACACTTCGTGTCATCAAAAGGTGCGACCTGCCCGAATAGGGCCATCCTGACTGCCTTCTGTTCCTCTGGTCCTTGATTCAAGATGCCAGATACTGGAACGTCAGTTGAAGGGCCCTCAGTTGCTGAGTCGTCCGACGGTCTCTGCATCCCGTTGTAGCAGCGAAATCCGTGTCTTCGTCGCCACTGTGTGGTATCTGGAATAACAGGCCGATGGGGTTCTTCGCTGGAACATCTTCATTGCAGGACTATCGGAGTACGACACATAGCCACGGGTGTGAGAGAGCGGCAGGACAGCAGCGGGTGGTGCAAACGGTACGCTGGCTCAGATAGGTATGGCGCCCAGGAACAGTGGCGCGAGACGCACGAGCGCGCGCTAGCTGTTGTCCGCTTATTGTGTCACCCATACAACACGCCTCTACATGTTTTTCGCCTTGGTTGTATTACACCTTTTCTACGTGGGCGCCGCCATCTTCAATTTTGGAACTTCCGGTATGCGTGAAAACATCGCTTTCCTCTTGCTTCGCCAGTAGGACATGTTAACATTTTAATTGTAACCGCCATTCCTCCTTGCTATGTCCTTTCCATATTTTTTTTTTTCCTTTTTTCCGGGTTGAAATCAACTGCTTTTTTTCGGAACGCATACCGGATATGGGGAGAGCGTGTCTGGGTACGAGGCTAAACGAAAGAGGTGTATAACCTGATAAAACTTAAAGGAATGACGATGTTTAAAAAGAAAAAGCAATATTTTCCCCAGAAAATGTGAATTTGTGTTTTATTGTGATTTATTATAATTTATTCTTAATATTTGAGGTATAAAAACATCAGTGTCGGTTATGATCGCGAAAGTAGTGAAATGCGCATTTGAAGACCTCCAGACAACATAGAACGGCATGAATTAGAGTCATTTCTTTGCGTGGTTCTTGAAGTTGTTACGTCGCCCGCCATCAGATTTATGTGGATAAGTGGGCCTAGCCGTTGCCTCTTTATTTCTGTTAGATGAAGCTTAGATTTCCCACGGAAATTTATTAACAAAATAATAATTTCCGCACCGCGAAAGGGTATAGCTACACGTCTCAGGTGACATTCAAATTCGTTTTTATTTTTATGTAATTTTTTTGGAATCTTCACTATTTGTGCACAAGAATTTGTTTTTATTATTATCAAATTACAACCAAATTTGACATGTATCTACTTTAGAATAGGTAGAATGCAGCTATCTAGAATGGTTTGGAGCGTATATTTTTTATATTTATAAAGAATAGAATTAAGTGTCATTTGTTTGCCCCTTGAAATGACATTTTTGCTCTTTTTAAATAAATTTAAAAGAAAAGAAGCGCCGCACACGTTATTTTTGTTGTCGTTGCGCTCAGTGGCTGAAAAGGAACGAATTCCTTTATTTTATTACCCTTTTTTAGTTTGCTGCCCTGCGTCACGTTAGCACTATAACGTATTTGTTTCTGCATGTACCGTGGTCACCAAACTTATAAAGAACATATGAACTGCGAACTATTGATTTATTTATTCACAATACCTCGAAGGTCCATTTCTGGACATTAAACAAAGGAAGTGGGGGGAATTTGGTCAAATTACAGAATAGTCAACACTTAAGACAGAGAGAAGGAAGAAAAAAGAAACAGTACCAACAGGACAATATCACAATTAAAAAAAACACTTGAACAAAATTACGTATTTAATTAAATCAATGGAAGAGTTATCCTGTCACGCTTGATCAAGTTCTATTTCATGCTCACGACGTGAGACTGTTTCAATCTTGTCCTGAGCAGCCACAAAAATTGACCAAGCCCGCCAGGAGAGTGCTTCCACGTAATAATACACATTTTCCATGTTCCGTAAAGTTTGGTAACAACGTTACATTGCATTGGGAACCTAAAAAACAATCTCGATCAAATCTAAACCAGATTGATAAAGCAAAAATTAAGGGCCGTCCACCGTAAAAATACAGTTCAATATTATATTTTTTTTTAATTTGGCTTACAGGTTAAGCTTGCCCCCCCCCCCCCCACTCCCTCTTCAAATTACAGAAGAATGGTGTTCTACTCCGCTACCCAACATATGCTCTTCTATAGGACAAGGCGCTGTTTCCTTAGAAACCCAGACGAGGTGGGGGCAAACACGTAGTTCCCCCGCGAGCTGTGGACACTGCGCGTGGCAAGGAACCAGGTTAGCGTAGAGTGGAGCACCCGAGCGTGCGCCCTGCCAATGCGGAGAGCAAGTTGGCCTGCTTCTTGCGCAGGAGTTCCTGTGACGTCAGAGCGACGCCGAGCTCTGATTGGCTTTGTTCGAAGGTCAGTTGGGTAGACCTCAATGCTAGATGCCTCGAGGTCTACCCACTCATTTTTGAGAGCGCAGCTCTTAGGCGCCCGTTTCCGCCTTGAGCGGCGTCGCCGTCGCCGCCGGCGTAACCGCGCGGTGCATTATGGGTAAATTTTTTCGAAGGGACCCGAGGTCCTCCCGAAGGAACCCGAGGTCGTCCCGAAGGAATCCGAGGTCCTTCGGGAGGACCTCGGGTCCCTTCGGGAGGACCTCGGGAGGACCTCGGGAGGACTTCGGGTTCCTTCGGGAGGAGCTCGGGAGGACCTCGGGTTCCTTCGGGAGTTGCATGGAACAGGTTGCATGCAACCTGTTGCATGTAACTTGTTGCATGCAACTGGCATGCCACCTGGGTTGCATGCAACCTGTTGCATGTAACTTGTTGCATGCAACTGGCATGCAACCTGGATTGCATGCAACCTGTTGCATGCAACTGGCATGCAACGAGTTGTATGCAACCTGTTCCATGCAATCCAGGTTGCATGCAACCTGGTGACGTCATCGGCATCCGCATCGTCATCGTCCTTATTACTGATGACGTCATCAGTGACGTCACTGATGACGTCATCGGCATCCGCATCGTCATCATCACTGATGACGTCATCAGTGACGTCACTGATGACGTCATTGGCATCCGCATCGTCATCGTCACCATCACTGATGACGTCATCAGTGACGTCACCAATGACGTCATCAGATTGTCATCATCAAGGTCACGTGACCCCCCGAGGACACGTGACCTCCCCGAGGTCACATGACCCCCCCCCCTTCAGTACCCTTCCCTCCTCCTCCTCAAGAGCTGCGCTCTAATTCGGCGTTACAGGGAGTAGTAAACGGCTTTCATTTTTTTCAATCAGCTAATAAGGACTCGGCATTCTGGCATCATCGTAACCCCTGTGCAAAAAGCAGACCAACTTGCTCTCCGCATAGCATCGCCGCCCCAGCGGCGGGACGTCATGACCACGCGTTGGTGTAGAGTCCCGTATCGCTTAAGACACGAAGGGCGTCACTTATGGTATTAAGGCACCTTCACTCGGGATTTCTTTCTTCGGCATTTATAGCGAGCGCGGTCAGTCCACGCTCCATTACTCCAAATGCGTCGCTCTGAGTTTTATGCTCCGACCGCAGCAACTAAACCGAGCAAAGCGTGCAGCAAGGAGCCTGACACACCAAAACTATCGACGAGCCGCATGAGCCACTTAAAAGCTGAAATTATTTCGAAGATATATTAACGCACCTGTGGAGCGGCAGGATAAAAAGAAACAAAATCGGTGACGTTCAAAGGTTCCTGCGAACAGGGCCGGCTTAAGGGGTGTGCGACCTGTGCCGTCGCACAAGGCGCCATCAAAAGGGGGCGCCGGGGGGTGTATAAAAAGGCGGGTTTGGGGGGGGGGGCACCTAGGGCCACATAGAAAAAGCGAAATGGGAGGTGGAGACGGGGGGGGGGGGGGGGGGGGGGGTCCAACGACCGGGGTTCGTCAAGGCCGCTTGATGATGTAGGGCCGGCTCTGCCTGCGAATGTTTTAATCTTGCTGATAGGTTTCAAAACTCGCACCGAGCAGGTATAAGGAAAGTTAACTTGACCCATCTATTTATTGACTCTGCATGTTGTTAAGATTTAAATGCGATACATCATTCTTGAACTCGCTCATGTACACAGGAAACTGACAAATTTCTCAGATGTTTCAGAGTTTCACCTTTTAGCGCGAGAAAGAACCGGTTGATGTGCCACGCAGATACCGGCACATCAGCGTTGAATATATAGCAGACCAGTTTGTTCTCAGACGAGATGCATGTGCAAACCTTTTGCGCAGCGGCAACTCTTTCGGTTTTCCGATCCAAGTATCTTTGTTTGCTGCGCTAAGCATTCTAAAAAGGGTAGCGGTCCGAATGTTTTCTCATATTAACAACTTTTTTGTTACCGTGCTATCGGCAAGCTACTGGTGTATATATGGGTTTGTTTTCAGGCTAGATACGCAAACAAACCTTTCCCGGAACGCTAATTGCTGTCTTGACTTGCATATCCAATCGTTTTTAGTTGCTGGACTTTACATTTTTGTTTATTTACTAATGTATCTTGAAAGATCTCACGGGAATTACATGGGAGGGAATAACAGCGCAGTAATTTGAAAAAACAAAAACTAAGCAGCAACACACAGAAAAAAAAAAGATACAATGCAGGTATACAAATATTATTTCGACGCATTCCAGCACTTTCAGCAGTAATTGAAATAAATATTTATAAGAAGAAGAGAGAAATAAAAGGCACTGTAAGATTATGTGCACAAAACAGAATACAAAATTTTCAATTAAACTTACCATACTCGAGCAGAATCATGTTTATGGTGGCAACAAAGGTCTCGTGATCACTAATTGAGGTAGTAGCAGTGAATAGGTCCAGCGTCACCACCAAGAAAGACAACGAGTCAACTCCTTGATGCGAGCTCAACGGCACGCGGATTAAACTGAACCTTTTCACCTAAGCTCAGAGTCGGTCGCACCATCTCTTTCGTCCTCAACATCGAAAGCGCTACAAGGTAATTTCTTTTGGAAAGCTGTTTCAACCCTAATTTGCGAGGTCAAGAAAAAATATTCAAACACTTTATTTAGTATATGTTTGGGGTTAATTCTTAAAAGGTGATCTAAACGGGGATTATACATGTTGAGCTGGCCATAAGAAAGCATGTTTAAAGTTGGAGACCTATGGCAGAGTTTTTGTTTGAATTATAAGCGCGCAAGATGCCTTCTGCTATGAAGGGATGCTAAGTCGATGTTTTATACCGGTTACACTTGTAAAGCGGCAGTAGTCACAAACTATGAAACGAGCGGCTTTCATTTCTAGTGATTCTATATTCTCTCCCGTATATCATTGTTGAGGATTCAAAATGATGAATGCATGCTCCAGTTGGGATCTAACAAGAGCAGTGTAGGAACGAGTTTTGTTTCTGTGTTTGCCTGGAAATGTTCGTTTGAGGAAGCAAAGACTTTCGACGCCTTATTAGCAATATTTTGAATGTGAGTGTTCCAGGTAAGATCAGAAAACAGGTAAAAGCCAAAATATTTAAATGTGGAAACATTTTCGATACGATCATTTCAGATTAAGTAGGCGTGTTGAGTGCAATGACGATTTGTGGAGAAAAATATAGCATTCGCTTTGGTTTTATTTAGATTCATAAACCACGTGGCGCACCAGTCGCAGGTTAATATGTCATCCTGTATAATCTTATAATCCAGAGGGCCCGGCCCGTAAGTGGCTGATAAATGAAGTAGTCATCTGCGAACAGATGAGTGCAAGATAGATGTTAGAATGGAGATCATTTACATATATCAAGAAGAGCGCAGGATCAAGTGCCGATACCTTCGAGACACCGGACGTCACAGTAGGGAGGGAGGAAAGACCTTGACCAATTACAACACGCCGGCGTCTGTTAGTTAAGAAGTTTATTATCTACTTAACGACGAACGTGAATACGTTTAATTTCTTCAGTTTATTATTATCCGTTGATAAGTGATGCGACGAAAGGCTTTGGTATAATTATTAAGAAACACCAACGAGCTTGGACACGTGAACATAATTATGGAGATCAGTCACTAGATCGAACAACTACGTCTCGCACGAATGGCCACGCTGAAAGGGATGATAAGTATGTTATGATTTGACTCGATATAATGTGTTCTAGACGCATACATGCAATAGGAGTTGAATGGGTCTGTAATTATTCATTACTTTTTATCATCTGCTTTGAAAATAGGCATGACACTTGCATTTTTCCAATTATCCGATAATTCACCCGTGGAAAGCGATTGTTGGAACAGCCTTCCAAGAAGATGACCAGGTGTATTTATTTATTTATTAGTATCTTGAAGTCTCTTAAAGAGGGCATTACGCAAGGAATAAACAGTTTATATTCGTAGGACAATAAAAAAGCATGAACAAACATGAACAACCAAACAAAAAACATAAACACAACATAGAAAACAATAAAAAAAAATTAAAGAAAGTTCCAACACACTTACATTCAAAAATGCTAGTCCGCCATGGATTCCAAGGGTTGGCGTAGCATGTTTCTTTTAAATACGTCTATATTGTTAGGTCTATGTTATTTGTTAAAGGGTTCCATTCAATTATGGTGAACGGAAGGAAGAGATAGCGTAAGAAGTAGTGGATTCATGTATGGGCTGCATTTTACAGCTGTTATTGAATCTCTACAAAAAAATAAAGCGGGATTAGAAAATTTGATTTTTTTAATTGGTGGGTTATGGTGGTAAATCTTGTAAAACAGTGTCAAACGAAATACTTTTCGCCTTAAAGTTCGTTTAGAAAGGTTCGCTCGTCTACCCAATTCGGACACGCTGGTGTAAAACGAATGATCGGAATAAATAAAAAGTAACGCTCTTTTTTGTACACTTTCTAGGTCGCTTTTGAGATTATTTTGCTACAGAGGCTAAATGAATGGAACATATTCTAGTTTTGTACGTGCTGAGGATATTTGTGCAATTCGATTTACATTAGGAGGAGCAAGTCTTGAGTTCCGTCACAGAAAACCAAGTGTACTGTTTGCCTCAGCGACAATGTGATTGACGTGGCTGATCCATGTTAAATCCCTGGTTATACCAAGATTAAGATATTGATAAGATGAGGATGAACCGATTGTAATATCGTTAGTGCTGTAGTTATAAGAAGACGGTGACGTAGGACGTGAAAAGCTGAGTACATTGTATTTATCTAGCTTCAGTAACATTTGCCAATTATCACACCAACGTGCAACGGATGACAAGTCAGTTTGAAGAAATAAGTGGTAGTCGGCCCATGGGATAGTGCGGTAGATTATGCTGTCATCTGCAAACAGGCGGATTGGGGAAGAAACACAAAGTGGAAGATCATTCCTGTAGATTAAAAGAATTATGTGGCCCGAGCACGCTTCCTTGATGAATGCCGGAGTTTACGCTTGATTTAGTTGACACTGAGTCAATAACAACGGTACATTGAGAGCGATAAGAAAGAAATTCAGAAATGCAAGCAATTATGAAGTGGTCAATGTGTAACTGGTGAAGTTTCATTATAAGACAGTTATGCGGTGCTCTGTCGAAACTCTTCGGAAAACCAAGAAAGATTGCGGCGGTTTGTTGTTCATCTTCAAAATTAAAATGAATGTTATGTACAAATTCTAGAAGTTGGGTTTTACATAAAAATTATTTTTTACATCCGTGCTGCTTTTCGGTTAGAAGGTTATTAGATTCAATCTATCTAATAACATTAGAAAATACGATATGTTCCAAGAAGTTTGAAGGAATGCTGGTCAGTGACTCAGGTCGGTAATTTAAAGATATTTTGGTTTCTGGACTTATGTATGAGGAGGACACGGCTAATTTTGCCGTTATGAGAGACGTTACCAGACAAAAAAGATTCATGAAAAATATCGGTTAAAAACAAAGATGGCGCTTGTTTCGTATTTCGTAATATTTGTTTTCAGTTGATGAGGTCATCATCAGACCTTGAGGAAAGTTTCTGATTTTCAATGGCGTTGATAACCCCAGAATAGTCTATGATAATGAGTGAGGGCAGAAAGCTCTGGAATCACGTGAAGATTTTCGTTGCTGAAGAGGGAAGAAAAATAGTTGTTTAGGCAATCAGCATACTGGTCATCAGAAAGAACGTGACCTTTGTTACCAGATAGAACAAGAGGGGTTTTCGGTTTTGGATTGATTACATTTCAGAACTGTTTGGGTTGGTCATACAATACTTTGATAGGTCGATTCCATAACCTTTTTATTAAACTTTTGATATTGCGTATTTTTACAATTTTTCGCATTTTTCGTGTTTATTCTACGCCTCTATGTTTGAGGGCGACTGTTTTTCACGCTTAAAAAATATTTGCTTCTACCCAGTTGCATGATTGCTTTAGTATACAAAGGGTTGAGACTATTTGCCATTATGTAAACCAGAGGCATGTATTTGTTCGCGAGAAATGATAATCTACTTTTAAATTCAATCCAGTTTTTTTTTCAGTCTAGTTACTATGGAATGCCTCTCTGAAAGACTCATAAAAAGTTTCTAGTTCAATGTTATTTGAATGGTAGTCGTGTCTGTTACAATCTCCTACTTGCTTATGAAGAAGACTTTTGGGATGAATGGGAAACGAAACATTGAAGTGTGCAGTGAGATGGTCACTCAGCCCAGGTAGTAGTGAAATGATCTTCATGACATTGGGGTTTGAAGGTAAGCAAAGATCAAGTTTGTTGTTACTGTGATTAGTGATTCTAGTGGGCTGAGTATTGAGTTGTGTAAGGTTGAAGTCCCAACACATATTGATGAACATTTTAATTACTTGTCATTTGGTGTCAACTTGTTACAGTCAATGAAGGGGTAGTTAAAATTGCCGAGAAGTATAAGCATTGCTTCAGGAACATGCAAAGATATATTACTGAGGCACTCTTGTAATAAAGGCAAAAAGGCATCATTTCTGTCAGGTGGTCTGTAACAGCGGCCAATTTTCGTTTTAATAGAGGGTGACGAAATATGTAACCAAACCATTTCTAACCTCCAGTGTAAGGTGTGCTTTTTAGGGAAGAGGGTGAACGTATTCCTGTACCAACTCACGGCGATAGTCTGCCTCAAGTGTCATGACCGGCGGCACAAAGCGATGGTTTGTATCTACTGTATCTACCGCCAGCCCTCAACGAAACTATTGTATCTACCGCCAACCCTTAACGAAACAGACTAAATCATCTATGAGCCGCTTGAAAACTTGAAACGGCCATCGAGAAGAGAAACCAGAGGAGAGTGGCGGGCACCAACGCTGTAAGCAGCGGGATGCTTAACAAACGACCACGAGCATAAGAGAAATCTCTTCGAACAGATCGGACGTATCTGGGGCGAAGGGTGCATCCAGGATGACTGGAAACAATCTTGGGTCTGACCGATCCCCAAGTCCCAGAAAAAGCCGGAGAGACCGCGGGACACAATGCCCATCTCGCTTACATCTGTACTCTTGAAAGTTGTGGAAAGAATGGGCCTGGGGGGGGGGGGGGGGGTTAAAGTCGATTGAAGTTTCGATGAGAAGAAAGCCTTCTACCCGGTACAAATGGGCTTCAGGAAGTACCTCGGCCAGCAAGGCACTTTGGCACCTATCAAATAAAGCCTTCTGGTTGCACATTTTGAAGAGCTCGAAGCCGACAACTTGCAAAAGCAACTGATAATACTAGATGCTATTGACGTATCGAAGGTATTTTACACGCGCTCACACCCAACAGTAGTGGGCACCTCAAAAAAAAAAAAAAAACTCCCTACCGAAAAACCCCATAAAAAGTTTTGCTGTCTGCATTACGGAACTGGAAATCTATCAGGATTCTGCAGGGTGCGGCAGTAAAAACATTCACATTTGGCACGCCTAGCAAAACTCGAATTTCGAACGTACATACCTGAAATTGGCCACACGAAAGTCGTTTATTCCAAAGTTTTTTGCCTATTTCTTTCAGACAACTCGGGGGTAGCGAATTATTAGAAAGATAAAAAACATCGCAGACGTACATTTCCTATGGCCTACACCCGCCCGTTCGCAGTCTGCAATCTGGTTCGCGACGCCGCTCCCAGGCGGCGCACTGAACGCAAAAAACGCGGGAAACGCCGCACGAAAGGCTGGCGTCGTGCGAAATAATCGCAACGATAAGTGATTTAACGAAATATAAGAACGATTGTTGAAATTACGTGCTTCAAGTCATGTTTTGACAGATCGTCATGCAAGCTACAAGACACCATGATGTGACGAGATTATTTATTAGCAGCCTGGAATAGCAAGTGGTGCTGTAACCGTTGAAGACAAGTTCGTTTTGAGTTATCATTTCGTTTTGATTTTTACAGGACCGCTGTAACTCATAAAGTAATATTCGTTTTCATACAGCTTGGGTATATTGAACACACATGTCGTAAGACATATTTGTAAAAGAAATCATATTAATTGGAGCAATATTTACGGCGCTAGTCATTTCGGAAGGCCGGTGATAAAATGACTGGTATTTGAGAGAGACAGTCGCCTTTTTGCTGGTTTCCCATTGGTACCTGTATCAGCAGCCTCGAATTTGCTCTTCGCGTACCGCAAGCAGCACGAGAGACAAAAGTAAGAGGGGAACCGATAGTTTAAATTCCGTCAGGAAGTGGAAGCTGTGCGTTCATTCAATTGTTTATTCTTGAAAAATACATCTTCTGATACGCCTCTTCCGTCACGGCGATTTGAAATAATGTTGATGCTGCAGCGAACCTTTAAACGACTAGGGTTCCGCCGATTCGATGTGCCCGGCGTTCGCAGACACGCAAAGCCGAAGTCGAGCTTCGTACGCCAGGAAAGCCCTTTCGCGCATCCTATTGTCGATCTCGAGGAACGCGCCCTCATTTTTTTTTTCTTTCAGCTCCTCCATGCTGGTGATCCTTTTTTTGTAGACAAGTCTTTTTTATAAATCCCCATACAAAAAAGTCGCGCATATTTAAGTCGGGGGATCGTGGATGCCAGTCCATATATTCTGATCCCCGACCCATCCACCGCCGAGGGAACGTGTTATTGAGCGATGTCCTCACACTCTTTGCGTAATGAGAGCCGCCCCATCCTGCTTGATTATACAGTTTTCGTTTGTCATGTGGTACCTTTCAACCTCACGGAGCATTTAAGTTTTTCGGCATGCCCAAGTAGGCATCTGCTTTAAAGGTGCCATAGAAAAAAGGGGGCCCATTATGCCTTTACGCCAAATCCCACTCCACACTGTCACCCTCGGTGAATGGAGATGCCGTTCGTTCACGGCATGAGGGTTATCGCGAGGCATATCCTGCTGTTCTGGCGGTTCACACGTCCATCGAGGTGAAAGTTGGCTTCGTCACTAAATAACAGAAATTGCAGGTGCCCCGGGTTGCTCTTAATTCGCAACAACTCCGCCTTGCGAAATTCTAAACGTCGGACGTGGTCGCCGTCGTGCAGGGCTCTGACAACTTGCATTCGTTACGGGCGCAAATTATTTTTCCGCAGAATTCGTCGCACGCTTTTTTTTAAATTCCAAACAACCTGGCTGCCCGTCTTGTTGACAATTGCGGGTCGCTCTCGGAGACTGCAAGCACCGCTTCAATGAGGTCCTACTTTTTCAGCAGGCTCTCACGTTCACTGACTGGATTCTTCTTTTTAAAGTCTCCGCTCTGAAAACGATCCGCCCAAGTACAAATTGTCGGGCGTAAAGGCGAACTTTTATAAAATGCAGAACGAAGTTTTCGTTGTGCTGTGTCCACCGAGTTCCGCTCGACGTACCACTTCACTGCCTTGGCACTCTCATTTGTAGGGTATTGCTGCATCGCAGGGCCGCGCGGAAAATATTTTCATAATGCCTAGAGCAGATAGTGCAACAAAAAAATAAATAGGAGCAATCGAGATGCTCAGCAGTGGCACTCTTGATTCCAAAGCTGAGCTTTCACCGGGAACGGACCCGTCAACAGATAAGCAGACGACAAAGGAAGACACACGTTCGTCCGCTTTAGAATATATTTTTACTAAACGACGGCGTCCGACAGTTTCTAAATTTCAAGTAAAAGAACATAATTGTTTATATATTTCTTTTAAATCACTTTTTATCGTGATTATCCGGTCCGCCGCCAGCCTTTCGTGCAGCGTTTCCCGCGCTTTTGAGTTCAGTGCGCCGCCTGGGAGCGGCGTCGCGAACCAGATTGTAGACGGCGAACCGGCGGGTACAGGCCATAGGAAATGCACGTCTGTCATTTTGTTATCTTTCTAATAATTCGCTACTCCCGAGTTGACGTCTGAAAAAAATAGGCAAAAAACTTTGGAATGCACGGCGGTCGTGTGCCCAATTTCAGGTATGTACGTTTGAAATTCGATTTTTGCTAGGCGTGCCAAGTGTGAAAGTGCTTACGGCCGCACACTGTATATCGGATTATGATTTTCAAAAAAAATATTTATTTTTCTGAAATCTGGTTTAAAGAATCAATTCCAGGTGTATTTCCAGTTCAATAGTGGAAAGTTACACTGGGTTTATCGGTAGTGTGGGAATCCGAGGATGCCGATAAACTTCACTGAGACATTTCTGCGCGGAAGGAAGGCCCAAGGTAATGTCTGGTGAGCGCAAGAGCAGCGAACGGCACAACGCGGTATGGGTCCCGCAGGGTGCAGTCCAGTTTATGACACTTTTCAACATCTCCATGATACCAATGCTGTGGAAACCACCTATGACAATAAATCTCAGATTCACTGCGTACTCTGGTAATATTACTATATGGACAATGGCCGCAACAAGCGAAGCAGAGGAGACCAACACGACAGAACAGTGGCTAAACGCAGTCTACGCGTTATACGCGTGTGCGGGCCTGAAACCGTCACCTGAAAAGACGAAATACATGGTGTTCGGCCCGAGCTGAAGCAAGCCCGTGTAAAACTCACAATCAAATGCTCGAACTTCGAGCAGACGGAAGAGCACGCTGTCCTTGGCGTAATCCTGAACTCCAACCTTGACCCCACCAGGCGGGTAGGAAGAATGCGAAATACCTGGAAACTGGGACTGCCCATAGCGAGAAGAATAGCCACGCGTGCCGGCGCCATAAAAAAAGCAGGTGTTCAGAACCATAGTCCAGGTCGCCCTGGGTGGCGTATAAAATGCGCTTTTACACTTTTACTCTTTCAAATCACAAAACCCAGCTGGTAAGCCTATTGAACGACGCTACAATATGTATATCGGGACTTCCCAAGTGTATGAAAATTTGAAAGCTGCACAAGGATGGGCCGATGCCCTCTCTCAACGACGTTGGGACACTGCAGGATGAGATTCATAACACGACTTCCTAAGTGCATGAAAATTTGAAAGCTGCACAAGGATGGGCCCATGCCCTCTCTCAACGACGTTGGGACACTGCAGGATGAGATGCATAACACGACTTCCTAAGTGCATGAAAATTTGAAAGCTGCACAAGGATGGGCCCATGCCCTCTCTCAACGACGTTGTGACACTGCAGCATGAGATGCATAACAGGACTTCCTAAGTGCATGAAAATTTCAAAGCTGCAGAAGGATGGGCCCATGCCCTCTCTCAACGACGTTGGGACACTGCAGGATGAGATGCATAACAGGACTTCCTAAGTGCATGAAAATTTGAAAGCTGCACAAGGATGGGCCCATGCCCTCTCTCAACGACGTTGGGACACTGCAGGATGAGATGCATAACAGGACTTCCTAAGTGCATGAAAATTTGAAAGCTGCAAAAGGATGGGCCCATGCCCTCTCTCAACGACGTTGGGACACTGCAGGATGAGATGCATAACAGGACTTCCTAAGTGCATGAAAATTTGAAAGCTGCAGAAGGATGGGCCCATGCCCTCTCTCAACGACGTTGGGACACTGCTGGATGAGATGCATAACACGACTTCCTAAGTGCATGAAAATTTGAAAGCTGCACACGGATGGGCCCATGCCCTCTCTCAACGACGTTGGGACACTGCAGGATGAGATTCATAACACGACTTCCTAAGTGCATGAAAATTTGAAAGCTGCACAAGGATGGGCCCATGCCCTCTCTCAACGACGTTGGGACACTGCAGGATGAGATGCATAACACGACTTCCTAAGTGCATGAAAATTTGAAAGCTGCACAAGGATGGGCCCATGCCCTCTCTCAACGACGTTGGGACACTGCAGGATGAGATGCATAACAGGACTTCCTAAGTGCATGAAAATTTGAAAGCTGCACAAGGATGGGCCCATGCCCTCTCTCAACGACGTTGGGACACTGCAGGATGAGATGCATAACAGGACTTCCTAAGTGCATGAAAATTTGAAAGCTGCACAAGGATGGGCCCATGCCCTCTCTCAACGACGTTGGGACACTGCAGATGAGATGCATAACAGGACTTCCTAAGTGCATGAAAATTTGAAAGCTGCAGAAGGATGGCCCATGCCCTCTCTCAACGACGTTGGGACACTGCAGGATGAGATTCATAACACGACTTCCTAAGTGCATGAAAATTTGAAAGCTGCACAAGGATGGCCCATGCCCTCTCTCAACGACGTTGGGACACTGCAGGATGAGATTCATAACCGACTTCCTAAGTGCATGAAAATTTGAAAGCTGCACAAGGATGGGCCCATGCCCTCTCTCAACGACGTTGGGACACTGCAGGATGAGATTCATAACACGACTTCCTAAGTGCATGAAAATTTGAAAGCTGCACAAGGATGGGCCCATGCCCTCTCTCAACGACGTTGGGACACTGCAGGATGAGATGCATAACAGACCTTCCTAAGTGCATGAAAATTTGAAAGCTGCAAAGGATGGGCCCATGCCTCTCTCAACGACGTTGTGACACTGCAGCATGAGATGCATAACAGGACTTCCTAAGTGCATGAAAATTTCAAAGCTGCAGAAGGATGGGCCCATGCCCTCTCTCAACGACGTTGGGACACTGCAGGATGAGATGCATAACAGGACTTCCTAAGTGCATGAAAATTTGAAAGCTGCACAAGGATGGCCCATGCCCTCTCTCAACGACGTTGGGACACTGCAGGATGAATTCATAACACGACTTCCTAAGTGCATTGAAAATTTGAAAGCTGCACAAGGATGGGCCCATGCCCTCTCTCAACGACGTTGGGACACTGCAGGATGAGATGCATAACACGACTTCCTAAGTGCATGAAAATTTGAAAGCTGCACAAGGATGGGCCCATGCCCTCTCTCAACGACGTTGTGACACTGCAGCATGAGATGCATAACAGGACTTCCTAAGTGCATGAAATTTCAAAGCTGCAGAAGGATGGGCCCATGCCCTCTCTCAACGACGTTGGGACACTGCAGGATGAGATGCATAACAGGACTTCCTAAGTGCATGAAAATTTGAAAGCTGCACAAGGATGGGCCCATGCCCTCTCTCAACGACGTTGGGACACTGCAGGATGAGATGCATAACAGGACTTCCTAAGTGCATGAAAATTTGAAAGCTGCAGAAGGATGGGCCCATGCCCTCTCTCAACGACGTTGGGACACTGCAGGATGAGATGCATAACACGACTTCCTAAGTGCATGAAAATTTGAAAGCTGCACACGAATGGGCCCATGCCCTCTCTCAACGACGTTGTGACACTGCAGCATGAGATGCATAACAGGACTTCCTAAGTGCATGAAAATTTCAAAGCTGCAGAAGGATGGGCCCATGCCCTCTCTCAACGACGTTGGGACACTGCAGGATGAGATGCATAACACGACTTCCTAAGTGCATGAAAATTTGAAAGCTGCGCAAGGATGGGCCCATGCCCTCTCTCAACGACGTTGGGACACTGCAGGATGAGATGCATAACAGGACTTCCTAAGTGCATGAAAATTTGAAAGCTGCAGAAGGATGGGCCCATGCCCTCTCTCAACGGCGTTGGGACACTGCAGGATGAGATGCGTAACACGACTTCCTAAGTGCATGTAAATTTGAAAGCTGCACAAGTATGGGCCCATGCCATCTCTCAACGACGTTGTGACACTGCAGCATGAGATGCATAACAGGACTTCCTAAGTGCATGAAAATTTCAAAGCTGCAGAAGGATGGGCCCATGCCCTCTCTCAGCGACGTTGGGACACTGCAGGATGAGATGCATAACACGACTTCCTAAGTGCATGAAAATTTGAAAGCTGCGCAAGGATGGGCCCATGCCCTCTCTCAACGACTTTGGAACACTGCAGGATGAGATGCGTAACACGACTTCCTAAGTGCATGAACATTTGAAAGCTGCGCAAGGATGGGCCCATGCCCTCTCTCAACGACGTTGGGACACTGCAGGATGAGATGCATAACAGGACTTCCTAAGTGCATGAAAATTTGAAAGCTGCAGAAGGATGGGCCCATGCCCTCTCTCAACGACGTTGGGACACTGCAGGATGAGATGCGTAACACGACTTCCTAAGTGCATGTAAATTTGAAAGCTGCACAAGTATGGGCCCATGCCATCTCTCAACGACGTTGTGACACTGCAGCATGAGATGCATAACAGGACTTCCTAAGTGCATGAAAATTTGAAAGCTGCAGAAGGATGGGCCCATGCCCTCTCTCAACGACGTTGAGACACTGCAGGATGAGATGCGTAACACGACTTCCTAAGTGCATGAAAATTTGAAAGCTGCACAAGTATGGGCCCATGCCATCTCTCAACGACGTTGTGACACTGCAGCATGAGATGCATAACAGGACTTCCTAAGTGCATGAAAATTTGAAAGCTGCAGAAGGCTGTGCCTATGCCTTCTGTCAAGGACATTGCGAGACAGCAAGATATAATATTCGACTCACACTCATGCACATCCCCCAAGGCAGGGTGATTGCAGAACTCCTCAGATGGAAGATGAATGGAACGGCGCAGATACATCCCCAAAATTCACCGTGGAACCGGATCACTGTGACGCCAAATGGCCCCATCCCGCGCATGATGATGGAAGCTCGCAACCCCAAGAAAATAACAAAGTATGCGAACGGACACGTGAACAAAATCGAAATTCCGGTAGGAAAACGAGGATATACTACACGGACGCGGCATGCTGGGAAGATGACCGGGAAATCAGAGCGAAATCAGTCAGAAAAGGCAATGTCGGTACGCTCCCAGAATCCAACTCCGAGATGTTTCTGAGACACCCTCTTAGGGTTTCCATCCGTGACATCATGACAAGAACTTGCTTCGTCCTGGCGTCTCGAGTTCTAGCCGTGGCTACTTACCATCAGATGCGACAAGTAAAATGGTGTGTTTAAAAACACAGTAGAAGATAGGAGCCATCGTGTTTTCAAACCTGCACCCTCGAAGTTGACATTCTGACAATGCTATTATGCCATTTTGTAGACCACCTGAGACTGGGTGGAAGAAACACGAGACGTCGTCGTGTTGCTTCCACCCTGTCTCAGGTAGTCTCAAAAAATGGTAAACCTACACCAGCTCGCCTGCGCCCTAACTGTTTTTTCGCTATTATGCCCGCATTTGGCCAATCGTGGAAAGCCGACCACAGCGAAGTGTTTAGTCGCGGACGTCGCTAATACACATTCTAATATTTACTAATATATAATATTCTAATTCTATATATGCTAATTACTAATATACTAATTCTAATATCTAATATTTACTTTGCCTGCAATATTTACAACCCAGGACGTTCAAGATTGTAGCTTGAAACATCAAACATAGCGCGTGTCATGCGCTATGTTTGATTATTTGATTTAAATCAAACTTACATGACTTAAAACACCTAAGCTAGAAATTAGCCTTTTTTTATCACTAGATTTGTTTTTAATGGCTGTCTGATATAAATTCATCCTGCTTGATCCTTATTTGCTCCGAATCCAGAATAAATGCTCATGCGAAGAAACAATAATATACACACGGAAAAAAATATTGAGTATTATTTAACGGTTTCTGTCTAAATTATTAGAGCCAAATCGGTGCGATTTAAATCATTACAACCAAGTTGGTGCAATTTAAATCATAATTTAAATCATTTTGATTTTTATTCTTCACTCTGTCGTTGTATATTTATGTCAAAGCATATACTGGTGTTGGTTGCTTTTCTTGCTGTGGCAAAACAAGGAAGGAAGTATTTTCATGGAGAGTTACATCTACAGATCAGTAGAATATAAATTATTGAACACAAGCGTTCGTCAACTTGCGCATATATAAACAGTGAGCAGCTGAGGAAACCAAACAGAGCTTTAATTTCGGTCTCCAACTTACAAGATAGTCCGCCAGTAAAGACTGTGACACTAAAATAATTTTGCTGGATCACAAGGTTTTATTTATCGGGCAGTGGTAAAAACAAGAGAAATAGCCACCGAGTTTTTCTTGCCTCAAAAATTAACCACCCATCACCGAACCCTGGATCTACGTCGGAATGTAAAGCTAGCCGTTGGGCTCCGATTTCATAACTGCACGTATATGCTCTTTTGGCTGCAGGATTGCAGCCAAAAGAGCCTGTGAATGCACGGACTTGAATAGTGTCTGCTAGTGGATTGGGCCATTGTTTTTTACAGCGCAGCACTTAGGCGCCCGTTTCCGGGTTGAGCGGAGTCACTGTCGGCGTCGGCATAACCGCGCTAAATTAAGCGGCAAAATCGACGTCACGTGACCTCAACACAAATTCAATTCCGTGCTGAATTTAGCGGAGAATTGAATTGACGCCATATGACTTGGTGTAACGTCACCTATGAACAAATTAAGTTTCTGTTCTAGATTTAGCGGGAAAATTGACGTCACGTGCGGAGGAGGAGTTGAATGTACGGAGGAGGAGGGGGTGAGGAGGAGGAGGGGAGAGGAGGAGGAGCAGGAACGGAAGAGAAGGAAAAGGGGAGGAGGCGGAGGAGAGGAGTGGAGGACGGTGAGCAGAGGAGGAGGAGGAGAGGAGGAGGAAGAGAGGAGGTGAGGAGAATGAGGAGGAGGAGGAGAATAGGGAGAAGAGAGGAGGAGGATGGAAGGAGGAGGAGGAGGGGAGGACAAGGAGCAGAGCACGAGGGGAGAAGGAGAGAGTACGGAGGAGGAGGAGTGTCATACTCTTTCCTCCGTACCCTTCACTCCTCCTCCTCAAGAGCTGCGCTCTAATTTCTTATTAAAGAGCTTTGTAAACGTCTTTAAGTTTTACTGAAAGTTTCCGGACATTATTCAAAACTCATATAACGCCCAGTTCTGAAACTTGGCATCTGATCGGAACAGCTAGAGCATCATTCGGTTTGAGAATGAGCTGACCGAACATTCACCTATATGCAGTTTCTTCTTGTTGTAGTGGCATAGCCGTGTAGTGTTTCAAGCTTGCCACTTGTGTCGTGTTGAACACCAAGAGACATGTTGCCACCGCATGACACCTTCCGAGCATCCGAAACACTTTGGTTCAGTCTGACGAACGTATAGCTGATAAAATGGTGTGTTGTCGTAAAAACATCACGAGATAGGAGCTCGAGCAAGTAGCCGACACCCATCTTGCTAGTGCTACTGTTCGGGGACACTACGCCGAGTCCCCACAGCGCTATCCGCTTCGAAGGCTTCAAGGAGAGAGCGCCGCATTGGCCACTACACCCCTTCCAGAACTGTACCCACACCGCTGCCTGCCCACATAGGTGTGGTACCTGAACCAGTTGGTATTTCAAGTTTTAAGCCGCAAGACGGCATCTTTGGCGCCGCATTAACCAATATGGCGGCGCCGTAAAAAGAAGATCTATAAGTGAACCACATGCGACATTCAGTAAATTCCTCGCGGTAGAGTAACATACCGCCGCACGCACTCATTGATCACTGCCACGTTAAGTTTAGCGAGTGCGATCATAGGATAGCAACATTGCGTACAGCCCTAAAAGGTTGTTTAGCAGACAAAGTTTTATTTCATCTGATCGCAAACTTACTCGGTTTATACCTTACCGACAATACATCGAAGAATTCGATTTGCGGATATGCAAGGAGTTTCCGAGAAACGAGAACATTTTTTTTTGCCCGGACAAACAACCTGTGCATCGCAGGAAGCTCAAACTCCGTGAGAATGTGACGCTGGCGCTTGGGATGGAACGTAACAGTTTGAGAACATTGAACGAAATATAATTGAAAAAACATTTTTTTTAATGAGCCCTAATATCGTTAGGACAAGAAATAACGCTGCGGGAGCATGTAGCATCTATTTCAGTGAAAAAAAAAAAAAAACTTCTCAGCAACAAAGAGGATATTGTTTTCTTTCGTGCTGACAAGTTTTTTTCACTGAAATTGATACTCCATTCATACACAGTGTTATTTCTTGTTTTGACGATATTAGGCTTAGCTCGACGTCGGCTCATAGAGAAGTAGAGGTTTTCTCAATTATTAATCGATCCGGGTAAGGTGATGTCCTTAAACTTTCGCGTTCTATTCCAAACGCTATCGTCATCATTTTCGCAAAGTTTGAGCTTGGATCGACCCTTAGTTTATTTACCCGAACCTAAGAACACGGTTCTCGTTTCTGGGGAACTCCCTATTGATTCACAAATGCATCTTGCACTGCAACGTCGTACAACAATTTGTATTTTTCCATTCATTTAATTTCTGAGACGCTTGAAACAGGGAGCTAAACAAATCGACTTTTTTCTCCATGCGAGGCTTAGTTAATGAATAATGAACGCGAAACAAAACGATGTAAATTTGTGAAGCTGTTAAGTTGCTTTACTATGTTTCGACGCCAATAGTTTCAGTAGTTGCTGAGAATGAGCACTAAAAAGTTGTCATAAGAAAGTAATGAGTTTATATCCACTTAATGAGACGCTTCTTGCCAACAGTATGAAGGGCAGGCAGACGCCACGTGCAAGCCATTTCTATACTCCGTTCACCCTCAAGCGGAGACTACAAGTTCCGCCTTCAACGCGAGCGTTCTGCCCTTGCTAACACAAGTGTGAACGCACAGGCACGCGCAACCAAAGCTCTGCGGAAGCCAGCGAGCTTTCCCTGAAGGCGGAGCTTCTAGTCTCAACTTAAAGGGGCGATGCAACGATTTTTGTACTTTGCGGAAGTACCGCTGAAAGCGGACCCCTGACGTTAATGACCTGTGAAACACCGGTTCATTTTTCGCCACACGCAATCGAAGTCTAAGAAAAAATAAAGAAAAACGTGCTGCGGTCACCCCCTCAGCTTGCGATCAGAACAAGCGGCCACGTGATTTGGAGCCGATTATATGCGCCCAATGTTGATCATAGCCACGCGCTAGAGTTGGCAAGGCTTATGACACGAGCTGAGTTTCAGACATTGCTATGGTTCGGCTATTGTCAACATTGCAGCGATTGGACACGGGCCACTACCCGAACGCTTCACGAGCTATCGATTATCACGGGCCCAAATCGAGTTCCCACGCAATCCTCGGGTCCAATCAATAAGCCGCAAACCAAATATCGTCACTGGACGGTACTTCAACCGCCCAGCTACGTCATCAAGTTTTGCGAAAAAGAGATTGAATGACAACGCTCGCTTTTGTCCTTGAAATTGCGCCTCAACAAATGAGTTTCTTGGCCACTGGTGTTTCGTACGAATATCCTTGAGTCCCACTTCGGCCAGTAAGCTTGTGCATAGAGTCTAGAGGTTCAACTGCGCTAGAGGTTCAACTGGCGCTAGTGTGCTGACGGAAATTGATGCGGACAGCAACCAGTCGAAAATTGACTTCCGGAAAAGCATTTCTATGAGAAAAAGTGAGTGCATTTTTTCTCTGCGCTTGACCATAAGAGCAAACATCCCGAATAATTCGTACGTGCTAGTTAGCTTGTAACATTTCTCAGTCGGGCAGATGAAATAATTGGTAAGTTACGGCGTTCTTCTTTCTAAATTATTGCATTAAAAACGGTGCTAAAACGGCTTTGTACATGTATTTTTTGTGCACTGTCGGACACTGTTAGCGCGGACACGACGTCGGCGCTTTTCAGGTTGGGCATACGTGCCAAACGAACGAAGGACATTGGGAAACCAAGAGAGAAGGCAAGAACTTCAGTAACACTGATTGGGTAACTACCCGTGAATGTGCGATCAAAATAAATTGAAGGCCACGTAATATATTCCGACTTTAAAGAGGTGAGTAGTGCGTTATTCTTCCTGCTCTGTGCAAATATGCTTGTTCTACGTTCAAAACATCACCCGCACGATCGAAATCTTTCAGAACTTGTGCCCGATAAAAGCTGCCGGGATGAAAAAACAATACAAAGAGACAGCCCACGTACTTTATTCTTTACGTTTTGAATGTTTTTATCCGCTCATGAAGATGCACGGCTGGGTCATTCTTATATAGTGACAGGACTGGCATATAAGCAATACATAAGCTTCACAGTAATGCAGGTGGACCTTGAGCACACTCTATATTTCTTTCGATTTTTATTTGTCTTTGAATAGTCGCTTGATTTGACACAGCTGCTGCAGAACAGATGTTTGGGGCTGAAGTATAGCGAAGTGAAACATCGTTCACTGATGAGAAGAAATGTGCTAACTAAAGCAATAACACTTTTAAAATGTTAAACAAGGTACATACTATTCCGTACGGCCCAAGTAACCAAAGTGTTCTATGTTATTTTCCGGGGAAGAGACAAAATGCACGCGCGTTTCCCCATAGTAATGCACAGGAGCACCGCGAAAGAAGACTGGCTGTTTCTGCTCAATTTGCGTCACAGAAGTCGAATAGACACTAGCGCCAGTTGAACTTCTAGCGTACATTATAATAACTCTATGAGCTTGCGTAAAGTGAAAAACATTCTAATTGAATATGGTTGCACCGCCCCTTTAAAGTGCAACCCCACCGTGCGTGACATTTTGGTCCTTTTTTGGCGGTTTATAACTTTTTGTTTATGTATCCTACAGTAATAAAGTTAATATCAAATTAAAGAAGTATTTTTCAACTGTATTTTATTGTCTCAATATTACAGTTATTTTGAGTCGTTAGTTTATTATTCAGCTTTTGATAGACCACACTCTCCAATATTGGAGAAATTATTTCTCTAGTTATTACGTTCCATCGTCCAAGATAATTTGCGTAAACGGTCTGTTTGATGTAATGAATTTAAAAAAAAAATAATCAACGACCTGTACAAATAATGCATATTTTAAAATAAAAAATAAAGATTTAAAAAGGTATTATTTTATCGTGTTATAAAAACGGAATCTCGTCAATTATTCAAAATTACGGGACATTAAACTACGAAGCGTCCTTCCGTATTAGTTTTTTTTTTCAGAGATTCCATATCAATATGTTACATATGAAGAATGTTATTAAACCTCGAACCTTCCCCAGTCAGCAACGGCAAGTCGGAGTTTCTTAATATAAAATAGAAATGGCGACACGTTTTCAAGAATACCTTGATGTGCATTTGCCGTCGTGTACCACTAGGAGCGCCACAGAAAAGACAAAAAAGCGCCAGATTCTAGGGCTTCAGATGCCTGGGTGCTCGCAGTGAACGAGTCTGAGATGTCAGAATAGCAAGCGCGAGGCTGCGGGTGCACCACAGCTGCTTTTGCTCGCGTTCTACTGTGCGTCTGTACACATGCTCAACGCGACTCAAATGAATGGGTGCCATGAAAGCGATTCCTCCAGTTGGGATTCCGCCACGTATGAAAAATCAAATGAATGTTTTCTTTTATCAAATTCAGAGGTCATTTTCGTAATCGAACTGTGCTTGTCGTAATGGTTCAACTATAATTTGTTTCACAGCCACCTTTGTGGCTTTTTCGTTTGCATTGATATTAAAACAAAATTCAAAATATTAAAACGTCTCAGTGGCTTTGAGCCAACGCGCTGGCCTATGAATCCCTAATTGTCGTGTTTGAGTACCGACCGAAGTGACTAGAATCTGGCGGAGGTCAATCTGAGGTTTCACTTGCACGTCAAAAGATCTCAAATGAATCAAAATAAACACGCGATTTTTTTTCTTAGGGTGTGCGAGAAGATTTTTGTTGGGTTGGCTTGTAAAACCCTAAGATCTGAAAATTTGATTCGCTTTGCCTAAGATCAAAGTACAGCCAACTCTACTGGCTGATGAAGTCATTCAATTAGCGCCAAGAATGCGAGGTCATGCAGTTCGTTCTCTTTCTGTGCCCTTGAGGTAGGGCTAAACTAGAGCCACTAAATAAGATACGCTTCGCAGTAATGACGCTTACGGATATAGGTGCTTAAAGGGCCTCTGACAGGCCAAAAAAATTTTTTTTTTTCATGCTAAACGTTGCAATGGCATATCAGGACATTACAAAAAAATTGTTTCACTATAGAGTTGCGTAGATTTTTTATAAAAAAAGAAATACGAGGCCCAATTCAAAGTTCCCGCCGTGCACTGTGACGTAACAGTGTACCGCAAGGTGTCGGGGCGGTCAGAAGGGAGGCATCGCCGGAAGTCACGTGAGTTGTAGCCCTCCTCGTGCTTACCGCGAGCGCGTGTAAAATTTTTTTAAATATTTTTGTTATTCTCCGCACCTCCACGAGCGATCCAAGCAGACAAGGTTTCTTTTATTTGCTTTTCATCGCTTAATGTTGCTGTAAAGGTAGAAGAAGCGGAGTCAGTGAATTGACGTGATCAACTACAATGCCTAGAAGGTGCTGTGTGAGGGACTGTCCCGGTATTTCAGCAACTGAAGAAGAGATCACACTGCATGCATTTCTGAGAGACATACATCGGCCGCATGAGCACCCAGTAAACAAGTTCTACTCATGTTCTAGACAAAATACGTACTTTGTGCTCGACGTTTACTTGTACTTGGTACACTCACCAGTTCGTATTCTTTAGACGGCAGGCATCTACAGCCTGGAGAGTATCCGATGATTCAACGACCTCGGTGTCTCAACCTTCAGCAATGCGATCGGGCGTGTCTTATGCTAGCAATCCTAATTTCTGCGAGCGTTCTAAATTTTTTTTCAAGACTTGATAGCTTGTTTTGCGCCCAGTATAGCCCTGTATCATCGGACTGACGGCATGCACTCGTACACTGGCTTGTACTCGCAACGCTTTCATCATTGACCTCCATCACGTCGATCCACTGACTCTTCGTCCTCAAATTTTACAGCACGCAAACTAACCAACGGTGCAGGGATAAAGAGCTAGTGGAACTGAAACTTCGTTTTCTACGATCGCTCGTACGAAGAGCAGAATAATAAAACAAAAAAAAAAAAGTCTTAGGCGCGGTCGCGGAGAGCACGAGGAGTGAAACTCACGCGACTTCCGGTTAACCCACTATTAGTGACGTAGCTCGATGCATCCTTTCTGACCGCCCCGACACCTTGCGGTACACTGTTACGTCACAGTGCACGGCGGGAACTTTGAATTGGGCCTCGTATTTCTATTTTTTATAAAAAAAACTACGCAACTCTATAGTGAAACCATTTTTTTGCAATGTCCTGATATGCCATTGCAACGTTTAGCATGAAAAAAAAAATTTTTTTTTGGCGTGTCAGAGGCCCTTTAAATTCATGGTCATAACTTTTATGAAGCTGTATCTGAAATCAAAGGAAACGTTTTTCCGTTGTCCACAAATGCTTAAACAGTTCGCGATAAAGCAAAGCAATATATTAAGCTAGCTTCCCAACACCAAAACTAATGCTGGGGAAGTCGCACTTTTGAATCATGACTATCGGCAGTTGCGCCTGCTTTGCACTAAGGACAAAGATGGCGGCGCCCATAACAATATCAGAGAGAAGACTGCCGATACTCTAAAGGTCGGTTCAGACACTTGCGTCTGAGTGTGTTTGACTGCATTGTGTCGAGAACCGAAAGCGAGTCACCGGAAGATCTGTGCTTCGTATGAAGCGTGGACTCCAATTCAAGAAATCTTCTTGGCACGCGATATAAGCAGCAGGGATGTCCTGGTTTCTCGCAGCCGCAACGCAGTCAAACGCAGTCAAACGCAACCTCTGAACCAGGCTTAAGCGTATCTTATTTAGTGGCTCCAGGCTAAACCAAGTGCGGTGGGTGATCCTTGGCCGAGCAAGTTGGTGTACCGCAGATCAGAGCACGTGGAAAAATGCGCTAGCGCGAGCTCCATTCAAAGCACGGAGCTCACGCCGCAGAACCTGCAGGGGCTCTGGGTTCAATCGCCCATCTGTATCGTACCGGCGTGCGATCGTGTATCATTACTGAGCGATGCACGTTAAAGACCCCGAGCTAACGCTTTTACTGCACTAGGCAAATTTCTAAAATACAATGATTAACATTATCACCGTACAAAACTCTTCATGTCTGATGAACAAACGACTAATTTTGAATGCTCCAAGACATTTCATTTTTAATGTGCGTTCGCGTGTTCGTGTTTTTCTTTTCTTTTGTCTACATTTTTGATTATGCGATTCTTACTTATGCTGAAACAGAGTATAGTTGTCAGACTTGTGGGAAAATATTTTATAAATAAGAAAATGCACGTTAACACAAAAAAACAACAAAAAAAACATGGGCGCCCTTATTTCAAAAGAGGAAATAATGTGATTGATTACTGTCTTTTAAATGAGAAAGCACTTCACGCCTAAATGAAGTTAGGTCTGAGCGTAGCAAAAGCTGTAAAAGCGACCTTCATGCTTTGAACGGCTCTACTGAGCACGTGCGCTTGTTCACTGGAGGAGTAATTCAGGGCAGCATGCTCCCGCTTGTAGGTTCCGCTTCGCTCGCACGAAAAAACTAAATACTTTACTGGCAAAGTATTTGGTAAAACAAAGCTTACCTTTTGCATATGTACAATTCTTCAGTTTTCACGTAAATACACACTTGCTTATTATTATTGTTTTCGTTTCCAGCTTCAATCTAGCTCATGCTCTTTTGTGTGACATGCATTAGAGACCAATGTAACCCAGAAACAATATATTTCGCGGATTGAAAAAAACCTGTGCTACTTGCCACGTGTGCCACAATCAGGACAATATATTCTAAGCTTCACACGTGGTCGCTTGCGTGCGTAAACAAGTTTGTTTTTCAGGAACAACTGTGATTGTGTGATTGTATGAAATGACGCGTGGAAAAAAAACTTGTCGTCAGCACACGACCTTTAGCATGCAGTAAATAATCGGCGCCGAGGTGATTGCTAGCTTTCAGCAGATGCAGTTTTCTATCAACACAGAGTTATATTTCCTTCTTTCTGTTGTAAGAAATATGGACCGAATCTAAAGGTAATAAAGTACTATGAACATTCAAACATTATTATATGTGCACAAACTTTAGTTTTCGATGCAGCGTTAGCTTTTGATACGCTCAAAGCTAGAGTAAATGTAGCGCTCATTCAGTCTTAATCACCGTACGATGTGCACACTCACACCGTATTTTATACAACGGCAAACTCTAGCTGCTGCATATTTTTAATTTTTGTACACCACTACTTGCGCGAAAAAATCAGCCAATTAAGACTGTTACATTACTTAAACTTTGTGCAAAAGCCATCCACAGACAAAAAACGTTTGATTGGCCAGTCACTGAATTTATCACTGTACTCGAATTAAAATTAATTCTTATCATTTAATGCTGTGAGTGAATTTTTAACCTCGGCATTCCTTTATTAAGCGTAAGGCTCCCTCACCAGTCCTACTTTGGGTTTATCAAACTCAAGATCAACACCTGTGTGTAATTTGTTTTCCTAATCTCATATGGTTTTTGGTAAAAATAAACCTAAAGTTACCTAAATCGGACATTTGACCAAATAAATAAATAGTTTCTTTGTTTTAATTTCTGTTTAATTCAATTCATCAAGCTAATAATTGGGAAACCCGCGTCTATCACGTCATCACATTTTTTTTGGAGATCCATAAAGAGCCAAACACATGCACGACAAAAGGGCCGGCCCATCATACAAATTTTAACACAATGAAATATATGAAATCGGCCTCCAAAAACCCCGGTGTATTAATTATGCACAAACAATCTCATATTTTTACACGCGTCGGTTGTTTTGTTGTGTATGTGTCTCGTCATTAGCACAGAACGATTTGCTCGTTATTTTCTGACCACAATGGAGCATTGGTGTTCCACGCGCCACACGCGCACGCCTTTTCCATATAAGATATTCGAATTAAATAATCAAAATAAAGCGTTGTCCAACGCGCGTGCAAGTTGCCATTTGTTTTAGGTATTTGCTTTAGAAAAGTTACTACTGCTGAGGCCAGCACTTGCGGCGCGTGGAACACCAATTCCTGCATTCTCATTGATGCGTGGGTAATAGAGCAATAGGGTGTATTCACTGGCGGCCATATCCGTGTGCGCTGATGCTGAGCACGTGCTGATGGCGAGCTTCCACAGTTCTTTTGAAACGTGCACCCCACACCATCCAGATTGCCGGTCTTGGCAGCCTATTAATGCGAGCTCGTTCTGAGCATGCGCTCTAAACAGTGACTTCAAATATGGCGGCCAGTGAATACCCCCTATATGATTATTGCTGGAGACGTCTGCTTGGAGTGTAGGCAACTATACTCTGTTTCACCTTGTGTAGTGCCGCAGGAAAGGCTACAACCGCGAGCTCCTTGCTCTATTGCACACCTCGGCGGGACAAGCTCTCGTGCACTAAGGGCAGCTGCCAACGCTATGAGCTCGCGCTTCTAACCTTCGCTGCGGTACAACATCAGGTGAAACGGAGCATAGCCCTTTTGCACGAGAACTGGCGCCGCCAACCAGTTCCAAAGAAAGCTCGAGCAGAGAAAAACAAGCGAAGGACCAGGGATGTCAATTTCAGGATATAGAAAAATACCCCACTGTATCGAAGCGCCACCACACATGATTTCTCGCATAGATGTACAAGTCTGGAAGGTGATCCCATCGCCATCTGTTGGTTCAGAATCACCCTAACCAAGGCTGGGGTTGCACCTTAAAGGGGCTATGCAACAATTTTTTTACTTTGCGCAAATACCGCTTAGAACGGATCCCTGACTTTAATGACCTATGAAACACGCCTTAGTTTTTCACCCGACGCATTAGAAGTCCCAGAAAAAAATTAAAAAACAACGAGCAGCGTTCACGCCCTCAACTCGCAGCCAGAACAAGCGGCCACGTGATCTGGAGCCGATTATATGCCGCCAATGTTGATCATAGCCACGCGCTGGGGTTGGCAAAGCACAGGACACGCGCTGAGTTCCAGACATTGTTATGGCTCGGCTATTGTCGTCGTTGCAGCGATTGGACACGGGCCACTACTCGAATGCTTCTCGAGCTATCAATTATCACGAGCCTAAATCGAGTGCCCACGCAATGCTCGGGTCCAATCTATGAACCGCATTCAAATATCGTCATACGGGTGTACTGCGATCCCCGCGTTACGTCATCGAATTTTGCAAGGGAGAGATTGAATGAAAATGATCGCTTTTGTCCTTGAAATTACACCGCAACGAAGGAGTTTCTTGGCCAGTGGCATTGCATGCGAGTATCCTTGAGTCCCACTAGTGCCAGTAAGCTCGTGTAAAGTGAAAAACATTCCAATTGAATATCGTTGCACAGCTCCTTTAAAGGTGAACGGAGTGTAGGAAGTTTCCACTGGACACCCTGTTTCAATGCAGTTGACAGTAGGCGTCCTGAGAACGAGCTCACACTTGGAGGTTATTAAAACCGGAAAACTTGATGGTGTGGAATGCACGGCGCAAAATCATAGTGGACGCTCTCCGTCAGCACGCGCTATCAGCTATGCACTCAGCTATGGCCGTCAGTGCATTCCCCCTATTCGCAACTTTCAGCGATACTCGTGTGAAAATCGCACTTCTTAGCTTCTGGAAGGAAGGTACAGCTTACTCGCGAATCAGGTGGAAGCGCTTAAACAGGAACAGAAACGAAAGGTTTGGACCTATTTGTTTGCTTATATGTGGTCTATGTTGTGCCGAAAGCCCTAGAACAGTAGCCTAGACAGTGCTTCTGGACAGCCGACTGAGAAGTCCAGAAAACTCATTTTAAAACGAATCAACTCATTTCAATATTGCGTCTGGTGGTGTTCTGTGCTTTTCCGATGGAATGCCACCCCATCATGATGTCCAAGGAAGCAGCGCCATTTCGCGGCTGCATAACCCGCTCGAGTAGTCACTTAGTCCTGTATTTGGCTCGGCGAAAAGGGTTGCGGATATTACTATTAGGCGAGATTGTCGCGCTTTGACGCCGCCAAGCAACGCTACAGTACCCTTGGCCGTGCATGTTGTATTGACGTCACGATCACGATACGGAATTGCTCTTCTCGCTGGCCGACTTTGAAGCGAGGGGTAGCAAGTTCACGCTCAAGTCATTTCGTTTCCGCACCCCTTTATAGGGTGTTCTCACCGACGCCATTTCATTCACCATTTTGTTGTTATGAGCACTCTGGCGCGTGCAGAACGCGAGCACTCCGAAGATTCACATCACACCCTCAAATTAGTGGTGCACAAAAGCTTACAAGTTTCATCACGCTGACATCTAACAACAAAATGGCGGATTGTGGCGGCCATAGTTGTGTGCGTGACTGCTGAGCGCGTGCTAACGGCGGGCTTCCACATTTCTTCTGCGACGTGCATTCCGCACCATTAAGATTGCCGGTCTTAGCAGCCTATTAATGTGAGCTCGTTCTGAGCATGCGCTCTATACATCACCCTCAAATACGGCGTCCTGGGGATCCCCCTATAATGACCGATTAAATCGGCTAGGTAACGGATCGCGCTACAATTTAACACAGAGGTGTTCGAAGGTGGTTGAAGCATCGCATGAAAAAACAAACACCTAAAATAGTAAAAACTATAAAAAAACTAATAATTTTTTTTTTACCTATGGCGTCGGTCTGCTATCGACGCACCCACTGTCTGTTTCAACAACCAACAGTTGGCGGCAGCGGCACCGGCGCAAGCTTACCGCCCGGACGCGCCAGAAGCAAGCATGTAGTCGAAATTACTCGACGAACCATCGGTTTTATTTCTGTGTTCATTTACCGAAATTTATGGAGTGGGCGCCGTTTTCGATTCAAATACTTCTCCTGCTTTTGGCGTAACCGAACGGTAAATTTGCGCCGGGGCCGATGCCGTCATCTGTCGGTTTATGGGCCAGTCAATAGGTGCGTAGATAGCAGACGGGCGCCGTTGGTAAGGAAACTGACTATCGTGCTTTCATTTTAACTTTTAGTCAGGTAAGTGTTTTTGTAATATTGACGCAATGCCTCTACCATCTTTGAGAACCTCTGTGATAAATCGTAGCGTGATGCGGTACGAAGCCTATTTACGGGGTCTTTTTAAAGGCTTCATCCGGGTTCGTGGGCAATCTGTATTTGCTTACACCCTCCTGATACGGAAGTAAGGCTCTTAAATCGCTCGTATTTCACAAAATAAAATTATTTCCTCGTCTTAGAAACAACCTCCTACTGCTGTTGCCACTTCGCGAGACCTTTGGCTCTGGAGGCCCTGCAATCAGATCGTTTGAAATATCCTCGCTTACCTCCAACCCTTCTAATGCCAACAAACCTGCTGATAAGATGAACTCATCAAAGCGAGTGAGACTCTGCGCTAAGAACGCCGTTTTGGTTATAAACGATGGCTCACCGTTCTTCGTTCGACTTGAACACAATGTGCTGGCTTGGATCGCGCGCGTGTGTCTTTTATGCCTGAGCCTCGCGCATGCAACATGCAAGTCTGTCACGCCTCGTGTGCTGCAGAAAGGCCTTCGTCCTCAGCCACGTAGTTCACACAAACCGAATGGGCGACGAAAACAAAAAAAAAATCAAGACATTGCAAACTGGATGGAGTAAAATAATATAGAAGAGGCAAAACACGAAATATTGTCATTGGCGATAAAATTGTGAACACCTTCTAGTTGCGGGGCGAGAGAAAAACGATGTTTTCCCCCACACCGGAAGTTCCAGAATTCAAAATTGGATTAGATTCGGCTATGTTGGCTCCTCCCTTCATTTCCGGTGAGCATAGTCAGAAAATAATAATAATTGGGGTTGTGTGGATATTTATACAGCATGTATTTGGTTAACCATTTCAAAGATGCGACTAGTCACTCGTTGTAGATGAGTAATTTAGCCAGTCCAGTACAACCGCCACCCTGGGGTCTTTTACTTGCACGACGCAGTAGTGATACACGACCG